>CAJVPV010002768.1:0-12384 GCA_910591835.1 Acaulospora morrowiae
ACATTTTTTCTTGCTTAAAATTACCATAAAAGGAAAATTTTTAACAAAACGGACGCGATCAGGAGAGAGTTTTTTTAGATACTTGACTTTTATATAATCTAGAAAAAGATATTTTATTATGTAATCGTTATTTCTGAGAAGTTGTACTTTTTTCTTAAAGTTTTCAATATTATTATTAACAAGAAAATGCTTGATAAAATAAATTAATAAATAAATCATCACAAAAATTAAAAATAAATATATTGGAAAAATTCCAAGAGAGTAAATTACTTCATTACTATCAGACTTACTAAATCTTAATGAAGCTATCAAATATCTTTTTAAAATCAATGTCAATATTATATTGCCTCTTATAAACAATCTTTATTTGAATGACAATATCAAAACTCTAAATAAATTCTTTCACTTTATCAGACTTCTCCTAAATTTATAATTAAACTTGAGTTATCCAAACCAGTAATGACTCTTCTTCTCAAAATAATCTAATAATAATTATAAACCAGTTCAATTTTCAACTTTCTCTTAACAAATCTCATACTTTTCTAAAGAATTTTATTGATATTACAATCCTTAATATAAGAGGACTCACACAAAATCAAACTTAGTAAACTTACTAAAACAATAAAAAACATAAGAAGTATTTTATGCACAACAGAAACAAAAATCTCCATATTCTATCTTCTATTAAAATCATTAAATAATAATGTAATCATTTCAAGCCAATCAAGTAACCCAATAATCAATAGTGCCTATATAATAAAAACCAAAGTCATAGTTATATACATATTTAAAACTTTTTTAATTAATGAATATTGATGTGTTACACATTTTAAATTTAAACTGAAAATAAACATTTATTATATAAGAAAAATATGAGAAGGATAACAATATTTATTATCAAAAAATTTATGTAACAACACTATAAAAAACATATTATAATTATTAGAGATTTCAATTTATATCCTAAAATAGCTCCTTCAATAAACACTACTTTTTCTTCAAAAGAAATGTCTACAAGTACCTATTTAACTTTATAGACATTGCAAAAGCTATAGACAAAAAACACTTCTATAAATATATCATATCTACTAGCATATTAATAATTAATACAATAATACTATTGACAAAGTGAATAACACAAGATATATTACACAAGTGACATAAACAAGTCAATAGAAGAAAGAACATTTTAGAAATAAAATAGTTCTTACTATGTCTTTCTAAAATATCTGGAACTTGAAATATCTTCTTTTTTTTTTTTTTGCAAAAGTTATTAAATATGGGATATTTATTAAACTTTTGTTTTGTCATTACATTAAGAATCTCTAACATACAAAGTAAGTAAATTAATCCTAGCCTAATACAAATAAAGTTGACATATGCGAACCTTTGAGAACCTAAGTAGGGAAAAAAAAAAAAGATAAAAATAGCTAGCTTCTAGTTGTATCATAAACCCTGCATATGTGCTTCATAAATAATGATGGTGAAGGGTGGTGCGGTGTTTGGATTTTGGATTGTAGCCTGGATCTGTGTAACTATATGGCCAAAGATAGTGTAATTAAGGGTCACCGATCCTGTCCATATTGGTGACCCTGGAACTTGAAATATCTTTAGTTAATAATTCTTTATTATATCTAAGACATGTGATGTCCAATCCCAAAAGATATTTGATATTATAATAGTATGAGTTTACAAATATCCATAATTCTATTTGGTTTCATTTTTGGTTTATTTAATTATTAATAAGGTATTTTAAAGATATTAGAATAATAATAGGCTATAATTAATTTATTATATAAAGATTGTTAATATAATAATAATAAATACTTTTATTTAAATAAAGTTTCGTATTTAATACTTGTTAATGATAAAAAAAAAGATATTAGAATAATTAGGATGAAAAATTAATTAATTTATTTATTTTTTTTTTATTATGCACAAGTATTCTGGTTAAGTTTGTGTTGGGTAGTTGTTCTACATATAGTTTTTTTTTTGAGCACTTTACTTCTCTGTTTTTATTATACTATTCCAGTAATGTGATGAATTTATTGAAATGTATTCTCCTTTGGATACTGTTGCTAGTATAGAGTATTTAGTTATGAAAAAGATTATGCCATAAATTTACTAAATAATCAATACAGTTATTATTCCTGAATTCAATCAAATATACAAAGCAAAACAGAGCTTATTACAAATCTCAAGCTTAAAAATGACTTAAAAAAGCTATTTCTTCTTGTTAAAGATAAACTGTATCTGTATATTCTATATCATATTATTAATTAATTAAATATCTTGGCATTTATTTGTTTAGAAGATTTTTATTTCTTACAACAAAAAATTATTTTTAAAAAAAGTTTCAAACTTTATCAAAGCAATTGTCAATTAAAAAGGATAAAATCAATTAATTATAGAATAAGCCTTCTATTGAATAATATTAACCTAAATAGACTATGCAATACAGTTTATTATTTCTTTTCTTTTTTTTTTTTTGTAGGTAAATATCATTTCTTTATTTGATTTGAATATAGCAGGGTATATATCGTGAAAAAAATAACATCTCTCATATGTTGGTACAATGAGTTAAATATTAGCTTGCCTATAGTAACCATATGATTAATATTGAAAAGAAAATTTAAAACAATATATTTTGCCAGATGGCACCGAGCAGCTATGAATACCTACTCAGCATTAGAAGAAATAGTAGTAGAATTAGAATTGGTAGATAGAGTTGTTAGACTATAAATACATTTGAAATAATTATATTTAGATTAGATGAATAAGTTAACCACAGTAGAAAGTAGATCAATAATGATGTTATCTTGTGAATTATTGGAGATTTTTTTGGCCTGTAAGGTGTTTTTAGCTTCTGAATTAGCAGAATTGGCTAAGTTATGTATCTTGATATGGTTTCACTTGATTCCAGTAAGAGGTGAAGTATTGGCTATAGAGCAACGTGGTTTTCAAATTAGATCATGCAATAAGGACAAAGATTCTGTTGCTGCCTTGATCCAGTTCGTAAAGTCTATAGTCAAAAAGATTTTATCTGTAACTCCACATGACAACTCAACAACTTGCCATATATGTGAAATTGGTTTATGATTATCGTCTGGATGAAGAGTTTGATTGATAGTTTTAATAATTTGCTCAGTTGCTTGTACTGCTTTCACACACTTGAAAACATATTGAATGTCTTCCATATGAAGTTCACATCATGAACAGAGAGTATTTGGGTATTGATTAGGATATAACTGATGAAGTATAAGATGGGTTGGAAGAGTTCCTGAGAGTAGTTTGATTTTGAAGGCTACTAAGATGCTGTATTTGTTATTACGGAGTTTTCTAAAATTTTTGTTGGACTGGTTGATGACTTTTAGACCATGTGGAGTATGTGTTTGTCCAAATATTTGGACAATTGAGGAGCTTTCATATACCATATAGTCTCTGGTAATACTAAAAATTTTCTTGCACCATTTGATACTGCTACCCAAACAAGTATTGTTGATTAAGGGGGTTTTCTGGAAAGTGTAGTGAAGGATTGTTCCACTGGATGGTTCTAATTAATCTTGGTCTGGATTTTGATTTGGTATTGTTGGTGAGGAAATTGCATGGGGCGTGGCCACAGTACATGATTTGGTGCATCGCGTATTCTGAAAATTGGAAATAATCAGTGGGGTTGTATAAGTGGTGACAAAATAATTAGAGTTTAAAATAGACTTTTCATAACTTTCCTTATACGAATAGTCTATCGATAGTCTAATTTCCTTGTTATCTTATGATATAAATAGAAGAGAAAATAGTAGGAGAGAGTCACGTAGTATGCAGTACAAATAATAAGAAAACCCGTTTCCTAAATTAAAACCTTCTTAATTAGGATGTGTGTTTATCGTTGCCAAATCAAGTAAAAACCAATTAACTTACCTAATCCAGTACTTGTTGCGAGATAGGACAGCTGAGACCACAAAGAAAAAAGTGGTAAAGATTCGTTAAGAGAAGCGAACAACGGAAAGAAAAGGAAAGTGTTAGTAGAACTCAGCTAAACAACTCACACGTCTCGAGTAGAGAAGCCAAACACTTACTGGACATTACGCGAGAAGTGCTTAGGAGAAGTGACAGACTCACTGAGAGAGACGTCAACAGTATGTATGATCTCTATAGATTTTTGTTGTATGTACCGATTTATTCTTTGAGACAGTAAGAAAAAGTTGATTTTAACCATCCTTCTTGAATATTCAGGTACCGGTTAAAGAATTTTTTTGTTGTTTCTAATTTCGATAGTAGAGTGAGCTGGGATTTGCTGTATGATGTCAAAGATTGTCAATAAAATGTTGCCTGATGATAGGCAGAAGTTGAGTGGTTTTACTTCAGTCTTATTTATAAATAGATTGTTCTTGTGGGATTGAATATAGTAATATTGTTGCAAGCCGAGATTTTGTAATAATGATTGAAGAGGATGACTAGCAGAGATATTAACTTCTTGAAGAATATATTTATTATTTGATGAGGAGTTAACAATTTCATCTATTATGTTGAGTAGACAGTATTTGAATCTATTGAGAGAACTGAAAGAGACCTATAGTATGAAAATGGACATATTCGCAAATGATATTCAACAAAAACCATGGGAGGGTGTACTAATTGGGCAGCCTGAACATCTAGTAAAATTATCGTCAAGATTTATAGTGAAATGCTTTCCTTTGAGTGGTATTCTTTCATCTATAAGGGTATATCTTTTGTGAGTCTTAACAACTGTATTAATATTATATAGGAACCAGAATGTTGTTTTAGGATTTGGTATTGGACTGTGAGTTCCAGACAAGTTCTTAGTATTTGCAAATGTTTTAAACCAATTGGGCTCTGGACCCAAGCAAATTATTCCTGTGTGTGTAGCAAGCTGTGACCAAGAAAGTTTAGTAGTGTTATTGTACTTCAGCAGTTGGTTAATAAACTTTATATTGAGGGCATTAGTTGTACTAATTGCTGTTTTTCTAAGTTGTGACTGCATGTTGATGAATAGAAGTCTGATCAAGTTTTCTGCATTGTCAAGATGAAATGGACATTCTGCTGAACAAATTTGAATTTTGAGGTTCTTGACTAATTTTGCAACATAAAGGATCCAGTTTTCTGGTTGAATTTCTTTGGATCACAAATAGAACAAAACCAAATAGTTTCTTTTGTTTGAATGGACTGGATGTCTTGTATTATATACTTTCTGATAGAGGGGATGGAAAGTTTGAAGATGAGATTTCCTATTAGAGTGATTCTTTGCCTCTCTTCTAATACTGTCAAGTTGAGACCACTGCAGTTAACTAGGATTGTGTTGGAGAATTTTGATGAAATCTTGTATACTAACTTTATCAGTTTGTTGATTTTTGTTTGGAGTAAGTTAAGGATTCTTTTGTTGAGGAATGAGGAGAGTAGAAAATACTCGAACTTTCCCATGATAACCCAGTCATTGATTTGTTACTTGATTTCTCCTTTTCAATTGTGTTTAGTGAGCTCTTCAATTATTTGCAACAATGTCTGCAAGAATGCTTTTCTGTTAACTTTGTTAAAATTTCTGAGAGAGATTAATGTTCCAAGATACTTAACACTTTCATATGGTTTAAGAATTTGGACATGGTGATTGTTGAATCTGATGGTGCTCTGAGTGCCATGCTTTACTCTAATATATTTGATTATTTTTGTTTTCTCTTTATTGCATGTAATATTGTTCAGTGCAAAGAATTGGTTGGCTATATTTAGAAGATTCTCCATTTTTTGCTTGGAGTCTGCAATAAGGGCTAGATCATCCATATATGCAAGCATGTTGGGAGCCATATATCTTCTAACTGAGTTGTATTATGATAGTTTGGTAACCAGGGGGTCAAAAAAAATAACCCATGTAATAGGTGATAGAGTTTCGCCTTGCTTTACTCCATTGTTGACAATGAATGAATCAGTTGATCCAAATGGTGCATTGATGAATACTTCTCTGTTGCTCAGAATATTAATAAGAAGTTTATTGATTTGCTCAGAACAGTTGATTCTTTTTAATGATCTTTTGATTACTAATATTGAAGCTGAGTCGAATGCTTTGGCAATGTCAAGGGAGGCGAATCAAAATTCTTTATTGTTGGCATTTTCTGCTTGGAGAGCTGAGTGTACAATTGTTAGAGATTCCATTGTACTTTGTTCCAGAAGGCCGGCACAGTTGAATTCTGATAATATATTATTATCTTTGAGGATTTTGATTAATTTTTTGTTAATCAGTCCTGTAAATATTTTTCTTATAGAGTCAACAAGCGAGATAGGTCTAGTGTCAGCAAGTTTGTGGCTCAACACTACTTTCTTTAAAATAAGCATGATAATAATTTGTTTCCACTGCTTGGGTATAAAGATAGATTGTAGGATATGATTGAATACTGTTGTCATGTACGCAATAGCTTTGTCCTCTATAAGTTTGATGATGTCATAGCTGATTCCAGATTTTCCTGGAGCTTTGTTCTTTGGAAACTTATAAATGGCTTCTTTGATATCCGAGGGAATATATAGATCTGTAAGATTGTTATATATTTCTTGATTGATTAGTTTGGAAGTATAGACTTCTTTCCATTCAGGAAAATCCTCAAGTTTAAAGTCTCTGGATTGTAAGATATTTTTGAAGTATTTGTTAATAGTTTCTTGAATGAGGTCTGGATCATCTTCCAATTGATTGTTGGAATTGTATATTTTAAACAAATTGATTTTTGGTTTGATAGTTTCAAGAGCTTTTTTGATATAACTTTTTAGTTTGCTGTAGAAGTTCTCTACCATGTTTTCCAAACTTAGGTGAAATTCTTCAGTTAGTTCTTATTGGGACTGAAGTAGTGTTTCCTTGATTAATAGTTTCTTTAGCTTTTGGAGACCTTTAATTCACATATTGGAGCTGTAGTTAACGACTTTATATAAAGTTATTAACTCTTGATCCAGAGAGGATAAGGGTCTCTGGTTGTTCTTGAGTTGTATCATTGTTTTGTTGATTTTCTTGATTTGTTTTTTGAGTTTTTTTTCCGCACTGGTGCGAGGATCTTTTCAGATAAGGTTAACTTTTGTTTTTTTGATGTGTTTGTTAAGGGTATTGATGCAGATACTATGGAAGTTGTTCCAATCTGGTAATGATAGAAGGCTGATCCAATAATCTAATTCTTTGGTAAATTCTGTGGCATTTTCTTTTGAGGTTTTGTTAAGATTGAACTTGAAGGCTAGTTTGATTTTTCTGAACTCAAAATAATCTAGTTTTATCGAAATTGCATGGTAGTCAGTTAGAATAGAATCCATTTCCTGAACCTCATACCAGATTATTTTGGAGGCAAGAATTCTCGATACCTATGCTTGATCTATTTGCGAGGCACTGTTGTTGGTGATATGGATAAACGCTCTACCATCATATTGTTGTCCAATGTCAATATAATTGTTGAGATGTTTGTAGGCTGGTTGTTTGTATGACGAGGTTTTTGCTCCAATTAATGGGCTGTCTTTGGGGTAGGAGTTGAAATCTCCTAAGATTATATGATGTAGTTTGTTGCATATAGCCAATTTGGTTGTTTGATATAGTTGTTTAATAGCTAGGTCTCTTTCTTTTTTCTCATATGGAAGGTATACTACTGTTAATAATATATTAACACTGTTTTTGAACTTTAGAATAATTGAAGAGCAGTATTCAGAAACTTCTTCTATTTTAAACACATGTGGTGACAGATCTTTGCCAATGATAAACATGATACCATTTTTTGCATAGTTGGAATTGCCATAGATTATTGATCTTCCGTTAATATTCTTTGGATGGTAGTCTTCCTTTTTCAGTTTTGTTTCAATACACATTAGAATAGATTTGTTATTTGTTGTGTTCACCAAAGCTTTGAGTTTGGTATGATCATTGAGACCTCTGGTATTAATGGTGGTAAGAGTGATAAGGTTTTTTGTATTGTTGGTATTGTAAGGTTGGTCTGTAAGATTTAAGATAGGTTGTTTAGAAGATTTTTGTAATAGGTTTTCAATAGGTGTGTTTGTGATATTATAGGTAGATGAATTATGTTGAGCATTTAGTGAGTCAAAATTGACTGCTGTGTTACACTTGCTAAGATTGCTAATCATATTATTTAAACTTCAGTTTTGGAAGTGTCTCTTTAATAATATGGAAGTCAGGTAATCTGGTGAATAAGAATGTTTGGTGGAGTTGATAGATAATTGTTGAAAGGGCATCATTGTCAACCAGAGGAAATTTGAGAGTTATAAGGCTGTTGTTTAATAGGATTTTGTTAATTTCCTGTGGATTTTCAGGCAATAGGACTTATGGATTGATGAACCAATTTTCTGAAATCCTTTGAAACTTATAGAACTTGTGTAGAGTTTGATTTTTTCCTTAAGTTGAGTATCACTATGAGAGAGCTGTTTAATGTTCAGGTCTGGTTTGATGTTCCTCTATTTTTTTTGGAAGCTTTGGTTTGTTTGTTTGGGCAATCTCGGGATCTACCCATAGTAAATCTAATAGAAGTGTAAAGCAAAACTTAGTTCTTAACATTTTAATTAAGAATTGGGTATCATGAGAGTTTGTGGTGAGAATTTGAATTTCTAGTTTGGATCAGTATTTATTAATAGTTGATGGAAAAGTTGGAAGGAGTCTTCTAGATTTGAAGAAATTGAAAGTGAGCCATTCAAAATAATACTTGGATCTAAGAGTTTTAACGGTGTCTCTAACACTGTTTACTGATGTATCAAGTGAAAAGAGATGTGTAAACTCTGAATCTAGCTGATCAGGAGCTGAAGGAAGTAGTATTTTTAGAGGTGGGAGGTCAAAATAAGTTGGTGGGATTTTGAAGGGGACAATAAAAAAGTTCCTGAGTTCCCTAATCATATTTCTCAAGTTTTTAAGATCTTTTCTTTTTCTAATTGGAAAGAGATGTGATACTTCTTTAGAAAGATCTTGAGGGTGGTTGGGAAGGTCTGGAAGTATAACGAAGTAGGAGTCAGGAAGAAAGGTGAACTTATAAAAGAAGTGGAGGGATCCCACAATACTTGCTGTAGTATTTCTATCAAGGATGGGAATTCTGTGAGAAATTTTGGCCTTTATTTGAGGGGGATTAGGTCTGGAGAAGTGGGGAGCTCAGGAAGATTGTTCTGAAATATTTTTTTGCTTTCACGAAGAAATTTGTGATAGTCTAGCTTGCTGTCTCCTCTAGGTCAGCAGAGGTAGTTGTACCCATACTCCATGATTTGTGCTAGTAGATAAGGGTTAAGATCGAAGATATTAATGTATCTTAGATAGGCGATGAACAAGCTGGTGCTAAGTAGCAACTTGATTTTAGTTCTGACTTCTCTATTAAGTTCTATGACTTTGTGCTTGCTTCTATAGATTTTTTGGAATCAGTCTTCTAGTTTTTCATACTCTTTTTGGTGGTCTTCTCTGAGTTCGAATGTTTTGCTGAAATTAAAGAAGTCTTTGTTTCTAGTCTCTATTTTGACGAAGATAGCTAGGTGAGGTTTTTGTCTGACCTTATCTTTGGATTGCTAATTGATGTCTAATAAAAGTTTAATAAGTTTCTCTGAATTGTTTCTAATTGTGGTAAATTTGGATGCCCATTGAACAATTCGATGATGTTTGATAATAAGATCGTCAGGAATGTTTAGATTATCTTCATCATCATTGGAATTGATGGTTATGTCATAGTCCTCTATTCCTGAGTATTTAAGAATAAGGTTTTCTTCGTATACCCAAAGTCTCATGTATGCTGTATTTAACTTCCCTTTATAGGTGCTTCTTTTTGCTGGATGCTCTTGTTCCCGATGTTGTCTGGGAGGTTGGATACTTTTGAGAATAGGCAAGGGTGACCATAAAAATGTAAGACTTTGTTTGTTCTGACTAGAAATAGTAATTAATTGTGACATAACAGAAGTGTCTAGTAATTGGTTGTTGTGTGATTGTTTTCTTTTTCCTGGAATATGTATGAGCCTACAGTATTTCCCATATCTATATCTTCTGAAATAGGAAAGCTGTTTGTGAGGGTAACTAGAATCCCTGGTCGTCACATGTCATCTTACTAGATATTCCAGACACCAGCCTATCACTTGTAGAAATTTACACTGGCATTGGCTACCATATTACTAAATACAGTGGGGTGCAACTCCCTGGGAGTTCAGATAACAATAGTTTAAATCTATAGACATGGATGAGTCATCTTTGTACAACTCTTTAATAGGGGGCTGTTTGTGATTGGTAAGTGTTTCTGAGAAATTTGATTGGAGGTTGGTTTGATATGGACTGGATTGTGATTGGATGATCATGATATTTGTTTATGTGATTGTATTGATGATTAGAGAATTGTCTTGTGATTCTGTATGTGAGTTTGGCATCTTTGAAGTTTCACTAAGAAAGAATACACTTGCTGCAGCTGAGTAGATGGTGCTTTTCAATTGGTATGTTCTTGTAAGAGAAAATGTTTTGGGCTTTTTGGCTGGAGTTTTGTTAACTTGAATTATAATCCAAGGAATGTAATTCTACCCTTTTGCCATGATCTTTTGAAAAAGTAGGTTTCTTAGTTGGCTGTCTTCCATGAAAATCTTTTGAAGTGATTTGTGAAAGTCTAGGAATTCATCCAGTAGTTGGATGGGTTTCTTTTTGAAAGTTAACATTTGTGCATGAAGACTGTTGTTTTCCTTTGACATTGCAAATTCTATTTGAAAGATTAAGAGAGTTGGAGACTCTGGTCTAGGAAAATTTGTAGTGGGAATATGCCACTTGAAAGGGTAGTTTCTAAGAAGAGGAATTATTAGAGTTCTGGAAGGTTCTGTGATAATAATATCTTTTTCTTAGTTCAGATATATTATTGACATGTAACGTCTTGTTCTCTCTACAAAAATAACATCTAGAAGTATATTGCTATTCGAATTTGTTATGGTTGTTTGGGAACTTGGGTTGTTGTCAGATATTGTGATTGGATTTTGCTCAGTCATGTTTGTTTGTTTTATATTGGGTCACAAAAATATTTGGTATTGGTGTGTTGTTTATTAATTTTGGAAAATGTAGCTGTTTACATGTAACTGTTTGTTTGTAAATAAAGTATATAGTTATTCACTAGTATTGTTATGGTTAAAGTTAACATGATTTGATAATGATATGTGTTGATGTGTTTTGCTAATAAATATATGTTGATATGATTTGATAATAATACGTGTTGATGCATTTTGCTGATAAGTATATATTGTTTACTTGTTGATGCTCTTTTGACTACGTGTTTGTGACACACTGGTTTTGGAGGGAGTAAGCTAATTTTGGTTTTATGTCCTGAAAGTATATATAATAAGGTTTTTTCTTATCTCTGTATAGTTGATGGGAAGTCTGGCGTCCTTCTAGTTCAAGGAAGGTGACAAGGTTGTCTGATTTATCAGATGAAATCTGGCCTTCCTTGAGTTTTTACAGTGTTTAGAGGAGGTGTTTAACCTGGCACACGACTGGCTGTAGTGATGGTAGGGATGCTTGCTTCCTGAGACCTTACTGTAAATCAGGAAGTTTGGTTTTTATCTTCTCCTCTTGCAAGAAGAGGACAAGTTGTTGGTTTTTCCTTGTAGTATCTATAAATTAATAAGTTAATAAAATAAATATACTTGCAAAGTTATACCAATATAGGTTATTATTTCTAATAACAGTAATATTAAAACAATGTAAGCAAAATTTAATATGGTTATCAAAATCAAACTTGATATTGAAAAAACTATTTTGAACAAAATTTTATATTCACAAGCAGGATTAAATATTATAAAGCTACAGAACAGAGTATATATTATACATGTTGCTGAAATTCGTAGATTCTTGACACAATTGACGTAATTATTTGACGCAATTAATTGAGTCACTATTAAAATATATAAATAATTGAGTCATGACGCAATTATTTTTGAGAATTTTGAGAATTGAGTCAACAGCAAAATAATTTACGCCACATGTATAGTATATATAACAATAGTTAAACTCTTAATATCAAAACTTGTTAACAAAAAAACTCATATTCTTTTTATCAAGAAAATCAAATCTCTTCAAGCATCACATGTTATATAAAAGTATTCAATTTATAAATTATACTACTTTAAGGAATGCAGGCTAATACTTATTACACAAATAGTTAAAAAGCATCAAATTAATATCTGCCATTACTTATGCCTATTTGAAATTCCTAACTATAATCTCTTATTTGGCCTTACAATAAATATTAATAAATTCACTGCTCTTTGCTTTACTATTGTTGGGCCGGAAAACGGCGAGTCAGTCGCTTCACCAGTCCAAAGTTCACATTATTAAAGGTAAGTTGAGGTGTGTATGATTGATTTAGCCGGGCAGTACTAATTAACTTCTCTTCTTTTCTTTCCCGGCAC
>CAJVPV010002769.1:0-12384 GCA_910591835.1 Acaulospora morrowiae
GCGCTTCTTTCAAGAAAATTACCATATAAGGAAATTTTCAAGAAATCAGTGGTGAACGGGTGAGAGTTTTTTTTATTTTATTTTATTTTTTTTAATTCAACTAGCTGGGCCTTGTTTATGTATTTTTTTATTTAATTCATATATGCTTTACATTATATATTACAAGAAAAAACTACCTATGAATTACTCTAAATATCATTAAACTATATCAGATTTTACTCCCATGTCAACTTGTTGCTATTAATTAGGGTTCCAAACCAAGTACTAAAATAGTACTGACTTATAATAAAGTTAATATATGGATTGTGACCCACTATATTAAACTCATAGTAAATCCAGTACCAATTTAATACTGAAATAGTACTATTAGAAACTCTACTATTGATTATAAACCTGGAGATCTACATATAATAAAGTTAATATGCTAAAGCTCCATTAGTGTCATTATTATATGGAAGATTCTATTTCAAACTGGGATGTATTAAGGAAAAACATGAAGAGGAGAACTGGAAATAGTATCTATTAGATGAATAGAACTCTTGTAGAGAAAATCCTTCTAAACCTGATTATTTACAGATGGGTATATTATTTAATTTCCATCTTTCTAGAGCTACTTAAGAATATTTAAGAAACTTATCTTATAGACTTACTACCTATATATTATTTCAACTATTGATACTTACTGCTGTTTTGGTTATCTTCCTGGGATAAGTAACTGTTGAAGCAATCTATTATTGGATTGAAATAAGACCTTTTTAGAAACTTGCAGAAAGAGATGCTAAGTATTATAAGGAAACAATTACTAAACCATCCTACTGAAAATGAATACCTCATACATCTTATAACTTCTAATAATTATCATAATACTAACTGAACAATTATTGTATTATGATATCTTTTCTAAAAATCACAATATTAATACTTGCTAGATCCAGTATGTAAAATGGCTTCTTATAAGAAACAGCACTTATACAAGTTATAGCATCAGATATCATATTAATTCTATTCAACCACTCTCATATAGGGTTGAATTGATATCTTGTGATTTAACCTGTAAAGTATTAATTACTATATTACAGACCTATAGGTTACTTTATATATTTTATATTATATAATAGCTAATTTAATAAATATTAAAATTTTGACTCTTCTAATAAAGTATAGTGACATAGTAATTATCTAATAAATAATATAATAATTTTTAGTAAATTGAAACTCATTTACATATTTGAAAACATAAACTAAACTATATTTCATCTTAATATTTCAGTAAAGAATTCATTTTCTCTTTTATTGATTATCAAATAAAAAGACTTTAAAAATAAATACTAAATCAATATTAATATTTTATATAATATGGCCTTAACAAGATATTATATATATAAGTTATATTCTGCTTGACATTTATACTTTTAAATATATATGTGATATAAATTATTTTGCTATTAATTTAATTTCTAAAATTCTAAAAAATAATTATATTATAACTCAATTATTTATATATTTTAATAGTGACCCAATTAATTGTATCAAATAATTATATCAATTTCATTAAGAATTTATGAATTTTAGTAACATATATATCTCTAGATTTGATAACTTATACTAACCAATTCCATTTTGAAGTATTTATTATAAAAATAAAGAAAATCAAAAGTTTTATAAATGATTTGTTAGTTTTTAAGAAGTAATATCTTATTTGATTAAATATGGCTCTTAAATTTGATAGTGTTAGCTAATTAGTAATTAAAAATTATATTGTATTAAAATAATAGTTCAAAGTTAATCTTTATTATATATAATAATACCATTTCTAAACTTTTTCTGCTGATCCCTTTGCCAATACAAAAAACAGATGTTTCAAAGAAATTTTTATATTTCTTTGTAATAAAGTCTATATACTTTCATTAACAATACTTATACCAAGAAATTATAGTCTCCTCTATTTGTTCCTTTCTTTTTTTAACATAAACTTCTTGTATTTCTGCAAATAAATATAAGAAATACTTACCTATAAAGTTAAAGGCAAGAAAATTTTGTTAGGAAAAAGAAATTGTAGAAAAAATATTCTCCTCTCTTTCTCCAGAGATTCAAGACTCTAAAAAAGATTGGCACAGTTTTTGGAACTCTTTTCTCATCTTCCTCAAGCTTCCTTCTATCTTTTCAAGCATATAAACTTTTTTCTGATTTTTTTGAGAAATTTTGCCTACCTCAGTTTGACCCTGAATTTATAGTTATATTGGAATCCTTGAATGGTGATTGGCTCGAATTTAGAACTGGTGGATCTACATGTAGCAAGAAATGTAAACAAGATACATAACTCCCATGTGTCCTATCTCATACAATACAAAACCTAATGATGCAATTGGATATAGTAAAAAGAGCAAGGCAACGAGGTGCTCTTTTTGTTAAGAAGTGTTATAGTGTTTCCCCTCCCTTCTTGGACTGGTTTCTTTTCTTTTCAAGATCAAAAGAAGTCTCATTCCAATTCAGTAAGAAGCTTTTTCTGTTGTTAATTATCCTAAAAAGATAGCAAGTATTAGTATAAGTCTTGTCTCAAGCAATAATTCCCAATAGGTATAAAACTTGTTTCAAGCAATATGTAAGTCTTATAATAGGTATCTTGAACATTCTTGGTTAACAAGAGAATAGTGGAAATTAAATAGTTTGCTTGGCTGCAGGTGGTAGTAAATGGATTTATTCTGATGGACCGAAGTTGATATTGGAGAGTTTTTATTTATCAGAACAAACTTTTCATTTATACTTTTTACTCCACTTTTTTTTTTAAAAAATAAAAAAATTTTTTTTTACTTCTTAGGACCACAGGTTCATGTAGGGGTGTCAATCTAAATTTAGGCTGGCGATGATTTTTTTTAAGGTCAAGGAGTAGTTTTAGAAAAGGAGCAATTTTATTATTCTCTACAATTATATTTAGAGAGTTAAGATTTGGAAAGTCTAAGATAGTTAATATTATGTAATAATAGTTTAATGAATCAACTCCCTTGTAGTGAAATAGTTAGTAAATAGCTAAATCATGTGGTAACACAGTAGTCTTGATATTAAGGATTCAAGGATTATATACATATCTAAAAATAACTTGTCGACAGGTGTTCTGCAATATGCATAGTTTAGCTCTAGTATTTGTACAAAAATCAATAATTAATAAACATAGTGATTGTAGTTTGATTAGAAACAATAATAATAATAATAATAATAATAATATCATTTCTAATTAAATATAATTTTTAATTAATTTATTATATTATTAATAGTAATATAGTTTTTAAAAAATATCTAAATTCAACTTTACTATATATATAATTCAGAGTATTTATTAGGAAATGCATATATAAGCAAACTTAAAATTGGATTCTTTTATTACATTAACTACATAAGTAAAAAGGTATGATATAATAAATAATTTATATAGATAGTTAATAGTACCTTTATAGTTATTACACAAAAATTGAACTGATAAATTAAATGGTTTAAACTAGCAATAGAACTTATATCTCTTAGATAAGTTTTTCTAAAAATAATATAATAATATCTCAAAAGTAAATAGTATATTATCAGATATAAAATAAATAAGTTGGTATTTGGCTATTGTAATAATAATAAAAGATATTTAATGTATTATAAAATTAAAAATCTTTAATAAAAGCTTGTATTTAATACTATTCTATTATAAAAAAATAAAATAATAAAATAAATATAGAAGAAAAGTAAAATATTAAGATATCTTTTTATTTGAAATAGTTTAGTAATTTTTATTTTTATTTAAATATTAATTTAAAAGTTTTTTTACTTATTAATACAAATTTTTATATTTTATATTTTTATATTTTTTAAAACTATAGTAATTATATTAATATACTAATCTTAAATATAAGCTAATTATAATTTTTTAATTTAAATTATAAAATACTTTTATATATTGTTTTTTTTAGAAAAAAACAATATTTATATTTTTTATAATTTTATTTAAAGTATTAAAATACAGTATATTTAAAAAGTTTAAAAAGTTAACATTATTTATAAATGACTTAATAAATTAATTTTTTTTACAATAAAATAGTTGATAAATAATTGAAATATATAAAATATAATAGTCTTATTATTAAAGATTCAAAAATTATATATTTATCCAATAAGCTTTTTAATATATATATTGTAATTTGTAAACAGTTTAGTTATAATATAATATTTATATATTTTAAAAACCAAGTATAATATATATATAGTTTTTTTTTTTTAGAAAGTAAATATTATTTCTTTATTTGATTTATATATAACAAGATATATATTATAAAAGAAACAATATCTTTTATATTTTAATACAACAAGTTAAATACTAGCTTGTCTACAGTAACCATATAATTAATATTGAAAAGAAAGTTTAAAATAATATATCTTATTATATAATGCCAAGCAGTTATAAATATCTATTCAATATTAAAGGAAATAATATTTGATAGAGATAATATTAGATTTTGAATATATTTAAAGAAATTATAATTATATTAAATAAAAGAGTTAGTAATTATTGTAGAAAAGCTGATAATAATTTTATCTTAAATAATATTGAAGTATAAGTTTTCTGTAAGAATAGTATAGTTTTTTCTTTTTGATTTGGTTGAATTGATAGTATTCAATAATTTGCTTAGATTCCACTTGATACTAGTAAAGAATGATATATTGGCAGTATTATAGTATAGTTTTCAAATTAAGTTATACAATTGAACTAAAGATTCTGTTAGTGCTGTGATCCAATTAATAGTATCTGCTATGGAGAAAATTTTGTTGATTACTTTATATAACAATTCCACTACTTGTTATATATAGAAGATTAATCTAATATATATATAGTTATTATTATTAATTATTAAAAATTATATATATTTATTATATGAATAGTTTATTAGCTATTGCTAATTTAACTTATATTCTTTGCTTTAGTTTTAATATATATATTATAAATAAATCTATATTTAAGTTTTTGTATTATATTTTTTTATTTGTAAATATAAGATAAGAAAAATTTTGTTTAATAACCGAAACTCTTTTCAATAGTTTTTTTTTTAGTTTTAATAATTTGAATTTTTTTTACAATTAAATTTCTAATTCAAATTATATTAAAATCAAGTAAAATAATAAAGATTTAGTTAAATTTTAAAGTTTGTTAATCTAATTTTAGATATTAGTTAATTGAATATAACTTATTTAAAAAATTAATCAATTTGAATAAAAAAAGTAATAGTTTACTATAAAGTTTATTATATTAATTGAAGTTGTAAACTTTTATAAAAGTTAGATTAGAAGTCTTATTTTGTGCAATCTTTTTTGCTTCAATCTATTTTCAACTACAATTTTTAAAAAGATCAAGATCCTATTCTTATATAGTCTAACTAAATTTGATTTTGATTAAGAATTATTGAATATAATATATATAAGATATTTAGTAAATTCACAAATAAAAAACAATATGTTTTTGTTTTTAATGGATATTAAACTAGAAATATATATTTGAAGACCTGAAAGTACTACCTACTATACTATTAATTTATAGATTATTTATATTATATTATTGTATTCATAATTATAAAAGATTAATAAACAATTTTAGCTTATAACTTGATTAAAAATAAAATAAAAAATAAAATTATTAAATAACATAATAAATAAATAATTTGTCAATACTCTCAAATCTATATTAAAAATATCAAATTTAATTTTAAATAAAGACAATTGACTAACTTAAAATAATATTTGATATTATAATTTGCTATAGTATTATTTCTTATATAAAGTTGTTTTTTATATTAATTTAATAGATATTAGAATTGTAATACTATAAAAATATTATCTTTTTTTGCAAATTATTAAAAAGATTCTGTTTTAATCCAATAATAAATTATTTTGACAATTATTTATTCTGAAAAACAATTGTAATATGTAAATTAATATAAGTTCTTTATTGTTTGAATAACTTTAAGAAAGGTAAAATCAAATGATTTATTCAATTGTATGTGGTAAAGGTCTAGAAGGTTTTTTATATAGTGTTCTAATTTATTAAATATAAGTACTATATCCAGTTTCCTTATTCAATCTCTTTAATTTTTCTAGTTAGAAATAGAACTAACAGATATAATACTAACAAGTTGATATAGAATAAAATTAATATAGTCTAATATATACTTGGAACAATTTATATTTACCCACTTCGAGATAATAATTAACAAATCAAGGGAATAAAATATTTAACAAATCTTAATAAATCTTACCCGCGGTAAATAAAAAAACTGAAATTTCTAACAATTAAGGTTTGTTTCTTATTTGTTTATATGCTATGACGCCCCCCACACTGGTGTATATACGATATAGATGTCATCATTTGCTGTTTCGGGAATCGCTCCGTTTTTGGACTTCACTGGCTTTTTGATGTTCGTTAAGAAAATCTCTACGTACTTGCTTATCGGTGTCGCATGGTATTTTTCACGTTTCAGTAAGCAAGACATCTGATACCAATTCCGAACTTAACGCCTGTGATACTTCACGTGATACCATGTTTAATGAAATTCTTGCCAATAGTGGCCGACTCACCACCAAGCTTGCCAATCGTATAACCAAACTCACCGATTACCGTGTCAAATTTAACGCTGAACTTACCTCACGCGGAGGTCCAAAGAATCTTGACAATGCTTGATACTTCTACTGCGAGACTTGATGAGATCGAACAAGTTCTTCAAAACTACCATAACAATTTTGGTAGAGTCGCAACCGAATTCGAATCAATCAATGAAGCTATCTCAACGTTCTAAAGGATCGAGCCTATTGAGAGAGCAGAACTTCGAGATAATGACTCATCCTTATCTGATGGTCTTTCATGCTTTATTCCTCCCTCTAAACGTGATATACTCCATCATTTATATCGTGTTCGTTTTGCAAAAAATGATGATTTGTATAACAGTCAATCAGAATACAAGATCAGGTGTAACGTTGTTTTATTATACGACGCGAGTTTCCCTTTTTGACGCGCGTTTCACCCTGTCGTAACATTATTCTCCTTTTTTAAATATCTACAGAATGTTAAATGAGTTATACCCTGGCCAAGCAGGTAATGATCACAAATAGTCATGGTATAAGAGAACAAGAATTACTTCCGATTAACCTGTTTGTGTTTAAAATTCTTGCAGAGCTCATCGCTTACCTCAACAGCAAGGATCCGTCTAACTGGTCTTTTTTTGACTTTCTTTCTTCAAATTTTGAAGTGATCGTTAATTCGCCACCAGAAACCAACGATATTAAGGGTCTTGCTGGCACTTGGTTGAAACGTTTCAGGTTTAAAGTAGAGGAAAAAGGATACAAAGTAACTAAGGTGAATATGTTTCAACTTTGGTAGAAGGCACCTCCTACCAGGTGATACCTGAGATATGGAGTATGAGTTGTTTACTCGCCGAGTGTTAGGGGGTTTTTAAAAAATCTTGCCAGGTGCTACCTGAGTCAAGAGGATCAGTAGACTTACTGTTCCCCCTATATGCGATCTTTCTTTTTATGTTTTTTACCATTAATCTCGTGTGAATAGATATATTGTTTTACTAACTATGAATAATCGTAAGAATAATAATATTAGTAGCATACAAAAATTTTTTTTCAAAGTAGTTTCCACTCGATTGGAGGTTGGTTTTCAAGCTTTACTAACCCCTTTTCATTAGCATATTGACACCTTTAATTATGATTCTAAACATGCAATAGATTGCACGACAACAAAATTTTGAAATTTTGAAGGTAGGTCTGAATCGATTTTACACCTATAATTATTCGGCAGATTAATAGAACTTATTCATAATTCACATAATTAGTCGAAGACTAAGATTATTGCGGACGAGCAAGGTATTAACCTTGTGGGAGCATCATGTGGATTTTACGGATCCAAAATTATTACAGAATATTCTCATAATCATCCAAATTCAAAGCGTGACTTGAATGGCGACGAACATATTGAAGACGACCGGGTTTTAAAGAAAAAACGATGTGCAGACGATTATGGATCAACTCCAAACAAGGTTAGAATATAATGTAAATTTAACTAGCAAAAACACCATGTAAATCTTTTGTATGTGTGTATAGATCAGAACTATCAACGAGGGGACTTCTCAAGAAAAAAGATACGGTCGTGATTCATCACCCCACGATGAAGATTATTTTTCATCTGACTCTGACTCCGAGATTGTACCTGTTTCTCTTACGAACGTCTTTCTTGAAACTTCCGTCGAGCATGAAGGAAATCCAGACCAGGCAGCCGAATTGGATACGTATTTAATATCAACAAAGGAAGTGGAAGTTAATAGTCGGAAAACCAGAAGACCATATATCACTCGTGATATAGCAGAGGAAGTTCTTAAGAAATATCAAATGAGTGTTTTAGCGGGCAAGAAGTTAACATACAATAATGTAGACGTGTTGGATTTTGTTCGTTCAAACATTAACAAAGATAAGACCACAAAAAGCCCTCTATGTATTAGGGTTATTAACGTCCATAATCCCGACTGCACCAAGTTTTTACCCGACGACTTTAAACGTTTTATTGCCAACCAACTTCAAGATCAAGACTCCGAGATCAAGGCTGTCTATTTTGCTGCTGAGCAAAGCATCGATAAGTTTGTGGTGGATTGTGGGGAAGAGGTATTGCAATTCTTGGAGAAGTTCAGCGATATAGGGGATATGGAGTCTTTGGCAAGATGTCTAAATGAAAATCCGATCGATATGTCCAACGCGTCGAACGACCTTATTTTTGTGCGGACCCTCTTTGATCATTTCTTCTTCTTGTACAAAAACAACATTCTACTACAGCCCATGTCTGAAAGCGAGCTTAATGCGTATGTTTGGACTCCGTTACTTAGGAACGCCTTTCTCGGAAAGGATGATATGAAATTAAGTTGTGGGGAGCTAGCTTCTAAGTCATATGAAAAACTCAAAGAAATCCTTAACATTGCTGGTCGTAGTGCTCCAAAATTAGATGGTAAAGGGTTTCTTAAATCTTTAGGCACCGAAATCCTTGCTCAAGAAGACGGTGTCCTAAACACCCACAGCAAAAGGATAGGTGATCTCCGGAAATTAGAGTATTGCACCAAAGTGATCCTCACAACCCTATTCTTTGCGCTTCCCTCTGCCGCCAAAGCAGATATCACGAAAATCGAAACTTACAATCTTCAATCGAATGGATTTCGTCTCAAAATTTCTGCATCGAAGTATTTGTTTGAAGATACCATTGTTACGATGGATTTACAGCATGTGGAAGTTCCAAGGACCGTGGAGGGATTTTCTAAGCTGGTGGTTGGTGCAAAAACAATCCTGTCCTGGAAGGCGCGGACTAAGAATAATACAATGGCTTTTTATGAGGCATTAAGGAAAGGTCATAAACGCTTAACAAATGGGGCCTTTTTTTCGCCAATAAAGATATCTGTATAGATTGGATCCGAGTGGATTGTAAGTTTTCAACTTCGATGTAAATAGGAATGGTCACGAAACAGGTTTGCCTATTGTAATCAAAACCTTCAGGTTATTTTATCATTATGACACATGACCTGTGGGTATATACGTATATCATAATCTAAAATAAAGCTTCTCTATCATTTGTATTGTTTTATTAATTAGTCCCCTATTTTACTCTCAATCTTCATTTTACAAAAATAAAGAATTACGCTTTGACCTTGTTAATTATGCATTGCTAAGTAATTTTTCTTCGTTATCTTGGTTTCATTGACTCCGCTAACGTGTTATGATATTTTAGAGAATGTTTATTTTTATGATCATTCATGCCAATATATAAGGTTAGTGCCGAGCCGTGACGGAATATTTGCCGAAATTCGAAGCATGTTTATGTATTTGGTATTTATACGGTTTGTAATTCTATTATCATTGATTTGCATTTTCAGCAAATCAGGTAACCATCATATATTCACCTCTTACCAATCAACAATTACCTACCTCTGCTTCTCATGCTTCTTTTTTCTTGCAAAAGCATACATTATGCATCTTGAGTAAGACATCAACTCTATTTTAACAGCTCATCAAATAATATTGCTTTTATATGGTTTTGTCTATTATTTAATACACTAGAGTTATTGTATATCCCAAGCTATCATAATAAGGAATTAATTAGCTGAAGAGCTAGTAAGGCTAAGCAAACAATGATCATATCCAACATAGAAGAAGAAACCTTTATTCATTACGGTAGCAATGACCATTGTAGTAACAATAGAACTCAATTATTCTATGATTTGAAAAAAGTATGCTAAGTATATATTTAGATCGCGAATCATTGGATTATAATTGTCTTATCAATAAGTGGAGGAAGTCTGAATTAGCTTTCCACTTAATTGGGCAATTAGACATGAAATAATTCAAAAGATTCTACCTTAGTATGAGATAACACATTTTAATTTGTAATTATATATTGACTTGATACAATTTCTGAATATATATTGGCATAAAACCTTTATCGAATCAACTGATTGTAAGACTCGAGAATATATTAAAATCTAATGGATTTCTTATAGCAATTCTATCAGCATATATATACAAAGATATTAGATTGGATAAAAAAAAAGAAAACAAAGAATACTGTATTGCGAATTTTTACTATCTTAAACTATTCAACAAATACCAATTAATTATTTTGAAATTCTGATATAATTTATGGAACTTTTAAAGTCTAAGACTTTTAACAAAAGTTTTTTCAATTTAAGACTAATACTGTGAAAAAGTTTAAAATATGAGTATATTTTATAAAAATTTCATATTTCAAAAATTAATTTTATTGCCATTTTTATATTCTTTAATAAAACATAGATTGCAACAATTTCAAAACTAAAAAAACATTACAATATAATATTTTAGGAATATTTAAAGAAAAAAATTTAAATTATCAAGAAAATATAGTAATGTTGATAGTTTTAAAGGTTACTATTGTATTTAGCAATTAATTTTAATTTACAGACCAAAATTTTATTACTACAAAATAATCAATTTATAAATAACAATTATATTAAAAAAAGATACTGTATATATTACTCTTTTTCAATAAAGTTAGAAAAATTCTAAAGAATAGATTAGACTTTTATTAAAATTTAATTTGCTTATAAATATTAAATCAAAATAAGAATTTTTAAACTTTTAGACTTGTTTGAAAAGTAATATAAAAGATCAATATAAAATTAATTTTAAAAATAAATTAAAAATTGCAATATATTAATAGTAATTTAATTTGAATGATTTTAATATTTTAATAGATTATATAATAGCAATATATTATATAAAATTAATATTAATTAATTTAAATAGAATTTTTTAAATAAGAAATATAATTACAGTTAATAATAAAACAATTGATATATAATTATTTATATATATTGTTTTTAATAAGAAAATAATTAATATTTAGTAAATAGGAAATAAATTTAACTTCAAATTCTTATAATTCTATAGAAAAGATAATATATATTGTAGCTTTAAATATTTATAATAAACAAGTATTATACTAATTTAAAATAAATATATAATAACAACAATTAAAATATACAAAAAAAGTTTAATAATATTATTTAAAATATTAATTTTATAAATTATTTTTATATAAAATTAAAAGAAATAGTTAAGTATCCCTTAAATTATAATGCAGGCAAATTTGCCTGCATATTTAAAATTTTAATAAGTTTTTAAATATTATTTTTATAACTTACTTATATTATAAGAAATATAGTTTAAAATATTCTTTATTAACTTTATTAAGTAAATAAAATTTTATTAGAAACTTTTAAAATAAATAACTTTAAACTTTGTGTTTAAAATTTTAATATAAAAAATTATATAAAATTTAATATACATTTTATAATTAAATCATTAAAATTATAATAATTAAAGTTATTTTTTGCAAATAATTTTAAAAAACTAATTATACTTATATAAATTTTAATTTAAAAAATTTAATGCCTTTAGATATTTTTTAGCATATTGAATCAAAATTAAAAAAAAATTGAAAAAATCAATATAAAAAATTAATCATTTAGAAAAAATAGTCATAATATTACAAAATTAATAAAAATTAATTATTGTATTGTTAATTGTTATAATTATATTATTAATAATAAAAATTTTTTATTAGATTTTCATTAATGCATTGCTTGTATTATTTAAAGTTAATAATTACAATTAAATATTTGTCAATTATTAAATTATATAGGATATATTATATATTATGATTATGTAACTAATGATTTTTTATTTATTTATTTATTTATTTTTTTTTTTTTTTAATACCAGAACGGCAATTAGTACCTTTATTACTTGTAAGGGATTACTGCATGGCAATATTACAAATCT
>CAJVPV010002770.1:0-12381 GCA_910591835.1 Acaulospora morrowiae
AGCTAGTATATAGTATTGTTTTGAATTTCTTTTTCAATATTAGCTAGATGTGTTCATGTAGGCAGGCTAGCATTTAACTTGCTACACATGTACATAAGAGATGTTGTTTCTTTCATAATGTATACCATGTTATATACAATATCAAATAAAGAAATGATGCTTATCTATAAGAAGAAACCCTCTTCCAAAAAAAAAGAATATAGAATAATAAATAATATAACTATAGAACCTATGAAACTTTTTACAAAATATATATTAAAAATATATATCAAATATCTAATAAAAAAGATTATATAAGACAGATATTAAAAATGGTATAATTATATAACTCTTTCTACTAATTCTTTTGCCAACCCAAAAAAATAGATGTTTTCAAAAGATTTTATGTTTTTATAATAATAAAGTCTATACACTCTCCTTAATAACACTGGTTTTCTAACCAGCAGAATGAGCAGAAGCTACCACTTGTTTTATTTTTTCTTTTCAAAATACTCTTCTTGTTTATTTTTGTGACTAAATACAAGAAACCTACCTAAAAGGTCTATGGCAAGAACACCTTTATAGAAAAAAAACTAACAAAAAAAAATACCTTTCAAAGATCCTCAAAAAATTCAAGAATCTAGAGAAACAAGAATAAAGAAGTTTCTAATCTTCCATTATCTTTTTGGCTTTCCACTTCTTTTTTTTCAAGCATGTCTTCTTTTTTTTTGGTTTTTCTGGGGAATTTTGCCGATCTTAGTTTGACCCTGAATTTTTTGATTATATTAAATTTCCTAAAAGATGATTGATCAAGGCCATGGATTAGTTGATCACATTAGTCACAGAAAAAGTAAACAAGATATGTACTCCTTATGTGTTTCCAGTTGCACAATACCAAATTGATAATGTGATTGATTCCTAAAATAATTGGACAGTTTTTAGTTGAAGGAGTAGTATGGGAGTATTAGATGAAGTTGAAATTGTGAGTAGAAAAGGAGTGACACCTTTTTGTTCCCATCCTTTTATTTTCTTTTTTTCTTCCCTATTTTTTCTTGAGAAAGAGGAATAGCAACAAGGTTTAGGTCCTATCCCAATCTGGTAACAAGTTGAAGTATTGATATTTATTTCGAAAATGATTGAAGAAAGGGATCTTAAAATTATTCACCAGTTGAATGAAGCAATAATTTCAGAAGACATGACTTGGGAAAGAAATCAACAATAGAAAACCAATATTTTTTCTGGTTAGAAGTTTTCAAGTATAAAGTCTCAAGAAATACTCTTTTGGAAGTGCACTTAAATGTTCTTGAACATCAACTACTCTAATGGAAATTAAACAATTTGACTGACCACAGATGGTGAGAAATGAGGAATTATGAAGAACTTGGATTTTGAAGTTCACAGAAATAATCTCTTCAATAATAGTTAGAATAGATAATAGCTTTTTTTTTCTTTTCTTTTGTTCAAAAAATTCATTTTTTATTCATTTTTTCCTTTGTGTAGTTACTACAAGAGGAGGTGTCACAATTTGGATTTATAGTTGTGACTGTAGAGATGATCTGCAGGTTTTGATCCTATTGAAAGTTCAGGATCTTAATCCCATTCTTTAAGGGAACAATATATCACACCCATAAATTGCATCTAGAGGCTTTGGCTAAAAACAGGTGAGTTGGGTTAAGGAAATTTGTACTTTGTATGTATTTTCGTACGTGTAATGGTTCTCTATAATTTAATAAATAAATGACATCAACCTGATTGTAGGATTAAAAAAAAAAAAAAATTAAAAAAGGTATAATTATAAATTTTTCTTTTTTAATTTTTATTATTTATTATTTATTAAAATTTAATAATTAATTATTTTAAATTAAACAAAAAAATTTGACAAAAAGTAAAGCTTTTAAAAATATTAACAAATTATAGGATTTCATAAACCTTTATAGATATTAAAATTAGAAGATTTAAATCACTTCATATAAAAAAATAAAGATGATTTGGATTTGTTACAAATTGAGAAATTTCTTATCTTAATAACAAGTTTTAATGAATTTTTGAAGAAAAATTAATTAATTCTATTAATAAGAATTATTGATTAGAAATATTTTTTTCAACAATATTGAAAAATAATATTATTATTTATTCCTTATTGAATTTTCATGAAAATCTATTTTTTTTTAATATTGTTATAAGTAAAAAAAATGAAAACAAAAAAATTAATTGATATGGTTTGAATTTAAATTATATTAATTTAATATTTTATTCAAATATTGTTGATATTATATTCAAATTTTATAAATTTGAAGATAATGAACTATTTAAATTTGTTTATATTTATGAATATCAAAAAGATAATAAATTATGAAAATATTAAAAATTGGAATTACTTAAATATTATAGTTATTTACCAATAGATAGTATAGATAAAAGCATATATATAGTTTCAAGATTTGATAAAACAAATAAATATTTAGTAAATAATTATATATTTTAATTTTAATTTATAAAATAAAATAATATCGATTAAAAAAAAAAACTCATTTCTATTCCTTTTTCTACACTTGGAAATTTCTTTTTTAAGAAATTTTTAAGTTGTTTACTTTTTTTATTTTCTTTTTCTTCTCTTCACTTCCTCTTCCCTATACTTTTTTCTTATCCTTCTTTTTCTTCTTTCTACAAAACTCTTTTTTACTAATTTCTCCTCTTCTTTTTCTTTTTCCTCTTTCTACTAAAGTAAGGTTTTTTCTTCTTTCTGAAGATTTTTTCTCTTTAGACCTCTCTCTCCTTTCAATATTTTGTTTCTTATCTCATCACTTTTCTGACCAGTGGACTCTCTTTTCTTAGGAACTATATAAGAAGCAATAAGATTTTCACAAGACATGGACTCTGGAAATTTTTTTTTCCATGACTTTTCAAAAAAAGAATAGACGATTTACCCTCTCCAAAAGATTAATATGACTATTATTACCTAATCTGGTATTGTTTACTTGTTTATAGTTAGACTAGATATATTTAAAAAATTAATGTACAACTCGAAAGCATTCAAGAAGTTGCATCTTACAGTATTCAGAATAATATGGCAGCCAATGCAAATGTAGTTAACAATAAGCTAGGTTAGTTTACAAGTGTTATATTGGTGATTAAAAAACCTAGTAAGATAATACATAAAGACTAGAGATTCTAATTATCCTTGCAATATGAGCTAATGATAACAATAAAAGTTTTTTACTTACTTTCCAACAATATAGGTCTCATTATATAAGGTTAAGTATTAGTATCTTTAAGAAATCCAAAACAAAACTCCACTTATGAAACATTTTTATCACACTTGGAAAATGAGTATACCAAATTCTTCTTATGACTTGGAGACAAACTTATATAAAGTGGTTGTAATATCTTTATATAAAAAGGTAATCACAACTTAAAAACTTTCAACACTATTCTACCTGCTGAATATCAAGCCATATTTAAGAAGCAAGCATACTAGTCCTACTCATGACTTGAAGGCAAACCTGTATAAAGTAGCTGCAGTATCTTTATGTGATTAGACATTCAAATTAATTTTAGTTTGTTAGATACCATTTAAGACTATAATATAGGTTTTAAATTATTTTACTATATTTCTTGAGTAATGTCAAGAAGTTTAAATATATGGCCATTCTATAGGCCTTGCATTTAACTTTTCTTAGCAAAAAGTGATATATGTTATGCTAATCATGTTATAAATCTTATAATCACAAGTCTAAAATTATAATAATAAAATAAAGTATGGTAGCTATTTGCTTCAAAAAAAAAAATAAATAAATAAAATAATATCAATTAATACTTAAATTAATTATATTGTTTTTCAATAATACATAATATTTATTGTTAAAAATCAAAATCTATTTATTTAATAAAATATGGTTTATATTAATATTGATATAAATTATTTATTTATTTTTTTTTTTTAAACTAGCTTAGCCTTGCTTAGCAAACTTTATTAAGGTCAATATTTACATATATTCATATACATTTTTGTATATGAACTATGCTATAATATTAATTAATAAGTATATGCTAAATTATATTGAGGTTTTCTAGATATCAGCTATTGCTATCAACTTTTTCTATTGAATAGAGATTGAAACTAATGTGCCAAGGCATTACTATTGTTAATGTCACTAGTATATAAATAAATAAAATTGTTTCTTATCATTTTGTCTATGTTTTTAATCCATATTTTCAGCAATTTTCTTCCTAGGTTTTTTTTTCTATTTGCTATTATTTTCTTTTTTTCTCTGTCTCTTTCAACTTCTGTTTGATATGTTTCATGTCTTCACTTTCTTTTATTTGCTCTGTATAATGTTGTTCATCTCTTTCTATTCTGTGATTTCTTCACATCTTTTTTTCTATAATTCATTAATTACTTTTGTTATTCTCTTTACAATTCTTCTGCATACTTCTTTTGTTTTTTCTTTTGCAAACTGGTATATACAGTATATTGGATTATCTCTTTGATCAGAATTCCCTTCACTATATAGTTTCTTGTGCTCTCTGAGTTTATAATTAATGGCATTTTTGGTTTTAAGTCTTCTTTCTCTTTCCCTTTGTTTCAGTTTTTTTGACATACTTCCATTTCTTCCTTTATTATCTTTTTATATTCATCTGTTATTTTATATTGCCAATGTTTGTATATCAAGTGCTTTAGGCTTTCCCTTTCCTTGCATCCTGGATATTTGTTTGATTTATAAATATATGGTCTTCTTTCTGCTAGCTTATCCAGTATAGGGAGTTCACTATTTAGTAATCTGTACCTGATTCTTCTATATGTGTGATCTTCTTGGCTTGTATGCATTTTAGTTATTCTGGATTGGTGTTGCACTTCCCAGGTAAAGTGCCAGTCTATTTGTAGCTTATCTCTATACTCAATCCATACTCTATTTCTTCTTTGTGTTATCCAGCTTGCCATTAATTTAGTGTTTTGCATGTTTTTCAGGAATTCTTTGATGTTTGTGTTTAGCTAGTATCCTTGCCAATTTAGTGTTCCCCATGCTACTGCTCTTGGGTTGGCTGTTATAATTTCTTTGTCTTCTTTGTTTACTTTTTTTTTTGTCAATTTATCTGCCTTTTTATTGTTTTCTTCTTCCTGGTATACTTTGATTTTAATAAATGTTGTTTGTTCTTATTTTTCTTTGATGATTCTTTTAATCAGAGTTTTTGTTATTCAGTTTGCGCTTTTATAGATTTGGCAGCTTCCTTTGTCTTCTTTTTGAATCTCTTGAATGGCTACCTGGCTGTCTGTATATATCTCGACTTCTGCTTGTACTGAAATTGTGACCAGCATAATTAAAATTGTCATTAGTTCTGCTCTTGTTAATGATAAAAATATTCTGTATGACCTGAGTATATAGCTTTCTTTCCTGTTTCTTGATTGGTTATGTGCCATCCCACTCCTATCTTGATTCAGTTGGTTGCTTTCTGGACTATTAAGCCATCTGTGTATGCTTTTATTCTTCTCCAGCTTTCTGTTTGTTCAGTTATTTTGGCTAGTTCTTCTTTGTTTGAGCTGCTGGTTTGTAGATATTTTGTGATTTTGTCTTCTATTTCTGTTTGTTTTTCACTAATTACAACACTGATTCTGGTTTGTGTTTTGTTTTCCAGGTTTTGTATATTGTGCATTATTGTGCCTGGTAATGTTTGCATTCTGTCCAGGTGTCCTAAAATCTGACTGTGAAGCTTTGCGCTGTATATGGTTTTGGTTACTGGAATAATTATTGCCTGGTCTATTTTGATTTCTCTAATACACCTCTCTCTTGTGTTATCTTTGTAATTACATCCTTAACACTTGTCTATAGGCAAGTCTAATCCTATTGTCACATGTGTTGTACTCTCACTTTGTTGTTTGTTATTCTATATCTGTAATCTATTCTTCTGATATGTATTTGTTGGTTAATCATATATGCCAAATATCTCTGCTTTTGAATGTTGTGACTTTTTGCTGCTTCTAGCTGAGAGATTGGATTGGATCTTGTTAGGTTCATCAGTGTAATTGTATATCTGTTTTCTAATATATTTGATTGTCTACATTTTCCTCTAATTTTGGTAAACCATCTTGGCTTTTTGCCAGTTGGTTTATATCCTGTGGCAGCTTTGATTGTCTTCAGTTAAGCATATGTGTTTATTGGGCATTGGTAATCTGTTTGATAAACATCAAATTGTGCTTCCTAATGTTTTTGGTGTTTTCCTTGCTTTATGTTTGTTCTATAATGTTTTTAATCATGTGCAATCCTGTATTATCATGTGTTTGTATCAGGCTATGGTCTTGGTTTTGTTCTATCATAATGCCTTCCTCTTTGAGCATCTATAGGATTTGGCTTGTTAAATATTTCTTGGATTTGTTAATTGTCATTTCTGGCTAAAGTATGTTTTCTGGTATTTATGTTTGATTTTGTAAGTGCTGCAGCCTTTCTCTGATTAGTGCTTCATACAGGTTGTTTTTGTTTAGATTTGTTATCCAGTTTTTGATATGTAATATGAATTGTCTATCTTTTATACAGAATAATTTGTATCTTGTATGAACATATATACTGCTATTTGGGACAATACTCGAGACTCCAATTTTATATTTGAAAGCTTGTCTAATTTGACTGTCCAAGATATTAATCTCTTGATTCGAAAGAAATGTGTCTTGTAGCATATATTCTATAACTAGCATTATGACCTGATTCAGAATATATCTATACTGTTTGTCTATAATTATGACTCTTTTCAAGATTCATGTTATTGTTTTCATCTTTTGTTTAATCAATTCATGCTGGTGCTTTTTGCTACCTGTTGCTGTGATCCATATCCCAAGGATTTTTATGGCTTGTTTAGGTTTCACCGGTTTGATTGTTTGGTTTTGGAATTGAAGATCTTCTGTGTCTTTACTATTTATTGTAAGAAGCACTGCTTTTTCTAGGTTGACTCTGAGATTAATCAGTTTTGCAAATTGTTCTGTAGTTTTGATGATTTTGTTGATGTGCTCTTGACAACTTGCTAACCAAATTGTATTATTCATGTATATTATTGATAAGATTCTGTGTTCTTGTTTCCTCCATTTACTTGGGTTGTTTGTGGGTTTTTAAACTGAAAAACTATATCCTATGTTTCCTTTTTCTACTTTGTTAATTAGTGGATCATAGTAGATATGCCATAGCAAAAGTAAGATTGTGTCTCCTTGGTCTATATCTTATGCTGGTTTAAAGCTGTCTGTAAGATTATAACATGTGATGACTCTTGTTTCTCTATTATTGGCTAGATTTTTTAGGATCTTACTGATAGTTGTCAGAATTTTGATTCTCTATAGAGCCTTGCTTAGAAGCTTTGGGTTTATTGAATCGTAGGCTTTGCTAATGTCCTGGCTTAGAATCTAGCATTCCTTGTTTAGCTCTCTCACTTTTTCCAATATATTGTTAAGAATGCTGATTGGTTCTTGTGTACCTCCTCCTAGAAGTCCTGCCCAGTTGAGTGGTGAGAGAATTTTATGTTCCATTAGTATGTTACTTATAATATTGTTAATAATTTTGATAAATATTTTTTGATCATTTCTAATAACACAATTGGTCTTGTATAGTTTAGATCATATTGTCAATCTGCTCTCTTAGGAATTGGATAAATGTTGATTTTGTTCCACTGCTTTAGGATTTCTGTTGATTCCAAGATTCTGTTAAACATTAATGTAATTCTCTTAATTCCTTCACTATCAATATGTTTTAGCATGGCATAGTTGAGCTTGGATCTTCCAGGAGCTGACTCTGCTTTTGCTTTGATGATGGTGGCTTTGACTTTATCTATTAATATTGGTTGTGTTATTGGGCTATACCATGTTGCGTTGATGTTCAGTTGTAGTATATATTCTTTCTCCTATTTGTCCCAGGTCTCTTTGTCCAGATCTCTGGTTTCTATTATGGAGTTTGAAAAGTGTGATATTACCTTTTTTTTAATATCTAGTGTTTTGATTATTAGTTTGTTCATTGTGATACATGTTCTTTGCTAACTCAGGATTGTGCTAATCATTTTTTTAGGATCATGTTTCATTCAAGACATTCTTTTCTCTATTCGTTGTTTGATGATGGCACTGTTTTTTTCTTGGTTTTCTTTTTATAATAAGTTTCTTGTTGTTTTATATATTTCTTGTACATTATGAAGCCATTCCTTAGTGATTGCATTTTCAGCTGGCCTATCTATTTGCATATTGTTGTTGTTTTTGTGTTTTTGTTCTATTTCATTTATAAGTTTAAAAATTGCTTGCTTGGCTATATCTGGGTTATCTTTGTTTTTGAGGAGACAGTTTCTTCATATGCTGATCTTCCTTAGTGAAAGTAGATGTTGTGTCTTTTTAGGAGGAGCTAGTTTTTTCCCTTGGTAATGTTTTTGGTGTTTTCATCTCTTAATGTGTTGGTGCAATATTTTGCTGATAATGTGTCATGTGATATTCCATAATTTGTTGCTATCCATTTCTGCCATATCTTGTTTTGAGTTTTGCTCTGTAATTTGATCCTTTATTTATTGTTGAAACTTCTTTTATTGTTCTGGGCTGGTGTTTTTGAAGTCAAAGATGATTGTTTTTGATGATTTTTGTTGTTTCTCCTATTGTTGGACTATTTTAGTGATGTTAATTTCACATGTACAAATGTTGTAATCACTGTGTGTAAGCATGTTTAATATAGTGATATTTACATATACCAAGTTCCATTTCTGTTCAAGAGACATTCATATATAGTTTATTTGAGTATATGTATCTCGTAAGTTGAACCAAGTGAATCTGCGTCTTGTTGGCCATGCCTCTCTAAATGTATCTATGTGTTGTAGATGTATTAATAGAGACAGTATTGTTGATGTTGGTAGTCTGTTTCTTTTAGCTAGATTTTTGTTCATGTAGGGATTCATGAGAGCATTGAAGTCTTCAGCTGTAATGATGTTCCAGTCTTTACTTTGTCTTTTCAGTACTCTTTCTTATATATGTTGCTGAAATTCGTAGATCCTTGACACAATTGACGCAATTATTTGACGCAATTAATTGAGTCACTATTAAAACATATAAATAATTGAGTCATGGCACAATTATTTTTGAGGATTTTGGGAATTGAATCAACAGCAAAATAATTTATGCCATATATATACTCTTTCTTGTATCCATTTTGCTGTTGGTAAGTATTCTGGATTATCTCTGGATGGGATGTATGCTCTAATTATACTAATATGTTCCTTTTCTTTGAATTGCAGATCTATGCAAATCCCTATACCACTCAGGGTCTTAATTTCTCCAATATGGTTTGCAATTTTTTTCCTGATCATTATTAGAATTTCTGTTCCTTTTCTACTATTGCTCCAAAATATATGATATCCTTGGAATTTTCAATGCATGTGTTCGTTGATTTGTATTTGGATTTTAGTGATTATTGTGATGTCAATTTTTTGGTCTTGACAGTATGCCAGCCAACAGTCTCTCTTAGTTTGGTTGTTGAATCCTTTAATATTATGTGTGACGATTCTTCAATTGATATTCTGTATTTGATGATTCATTGTTTCTGTTGGGCTTGTAATACTTTCTACTTATTCTGTATTGTATCTTGTAGGTGGTTGTTATGTGTTGTTGCTTGTTAAATTTGCCCATATCTTTTATTAATTTATATGCTCATAGTGCCTACTATTATTTAGCAGTACATTTTGTTTTTGTATACTTCTATTATATACCTTAAGTTACATACTGTTGTCCTTAACGGCGAGTTTGTCACTACTTCAGACCAAGACTCATGCTATATTGGGTGAGTGGTCTATGTCTCTGGCAATACCAAAGATACGTGTGATGATAATTATCTTAATCTTCCTCTAGATTTAATTAGTCTCCTCTTCTGATCTCTCCCCTGTCAAGCTATAGGATGACGAATCCTTTCTAGGACGACTAAATGATAAATAAGGTAAGTTTATTAATTATCATTGCACTGGTACAAGCAATTGGGTTTCGCAAAGTCAGAATTTTATTAATTTTCTTGTCTCTCTTTCTATTCTGGATACATTGGCTATTTATACTATCACGACACATATTTCTAATCTATCGTCGCGTTATGCAAAATTACTAAACTTCTACAAACTCAGCGCCCATCAATCATGCATGATTGATACATGATCAATACCCCATGCGGTACCGCGCCGGGCCCCACATGTTGCGTCATGCCCCTATTACAATTTTTATACTAACAATATATTAACAAGTATTATACATACAGTATATGTTTATAGTAGATCTAACTATATATAAGTAACTATATATTTATATTATGTAATACTATATACAGATACTACCTAAACCAGATAGTTTACCAGGCCATTCTGTCTCAGAAAGATGCACAATTTATTCTTAATTATTCCCAGGACAATTTTATTTATAGTAAGAGTAACCTGGTTATCAAGTTGTCGAATTCAGTATCCTAAATCCTGGGTTTCGGTCCTTCAAAGTGGTCCACAGATTTCTCTTCCCACCAAGGTCTTCCAATAGTAAAGTCTGTGAAAATAGTCATAGCCACATGCTTGAAGATCAATGGATTTATTAGCAGTTTTGATTTATTTTCATCGGGTTATGTAAATCTCTTCTGATTATCAGAAGCATATTATTGGTTTGGAATTTACTCTTATTATTATCTTTTTGATAACACAGTTGTGTTAGGGATGATCCTACCCAATCTTGGACATTTGACCAGATTACAATTTTCATATAGATCAGTAATTATACTCAGAAACATTAGTTGTTTTTGGTTAAACCAATAGATGCAGATCCTATCTGTTTGAATTAGTCAGAGGTTCCATATTATTTCCCTGAAGGATTTGAACCTGTATCTTGTAATCTGACCTGTGAAGCACTAATCACTGTGCTATGGAATCACAGGTCATTGATATAAATTAATTATAAACAATTTTTATTTTTAATATTAATTGATAGAAAACACTACTATCAATATACTATATATCAATTAATTATAATCAATTACTACCATATACCACTGCATTATACATGTGGTATAAATTATTTTACTGTTGACTCAATTTCCAAAATCCTTAAAAATAATTATGTCATGACTCAATTATTTACAATATATGTTTTAATAGTAACTTAATTAATTGTGTCAAATAATTGTGTCAATTGCATCAAGGATCTACGAATTTCAGCAACATATATATACTGCATACAATACCTCCTCCAAATATTACCCCCCACTAATAATACCAGATAGTATTCAAGAAAATTGTTGCTTGATAATTGATTACTACCCAGGTATATTAATATAATAATAAGTAAGACAATATTATTTTGAATTTTATAATAATGATATACCCTGCCACTAATACTACCCCCTTCTAGTAAAATACCCCAGGTATTAATCAATTTATTAAGGAGTAAATTGATTAATACCTGGTATATTGTATGCAGTGGTATATGGTAGTAATTATTGGTTAACTATTAATAAATAACTTTCTAAAAAATTTTCTGATATATCAAAGTACTTCAAATCTAAAAAAACATCATCTTTATTAAATATAATATTGCAAATACTTTAACAATATTAACTTATTAATTTATAGATATTACAAGTAAGCAACTAGCAATTTATCTTCTTTTTGTAAAAATCAAATTTATTGATTTACAATAAAATTTTAGGAAGTCAACATCTCTATTATATATGTGTTCATATTTAATTCAGACATTTTTCAAAAACCATATTATATTCGTATTACTAAGTAACAATTAGTAAGTAATTGGAAATCATATTTAATTCAGAATCATATTATTAATCAAATTACGTACCTTTTATGGTAATAAGAAAACATGTATAATCTCTATTATTATTATAGCCAATCATACAGTATATCAGATTAAACACCTTTTTTAGATACTATAGAAACTTAAGAAAGATCTAATTTTATTCAATAAATTAGACAACTCTATTATTTTCCTTAAGCTAAAAGAATGCCAGACTTTTTATCAATTATATAAAGATAAGAGAAAATTTTATCATATATATCCTCAGTTCATAAAAACCAAAACCAGTTTACCTTCTTCAAATTCTATATATTATGAATTTGTACTCAAAAAAACAAAGTAAACAAGCAAACAAACATATATATATATTAATAAATACATCAATATCTAAAATATATTAATAATAACACCTTTACAAATAGACATACAGTTTGTAAACAAATATACAAACACCCTACGCATCAAACACTCTGAAACAAAATGTCTTACAGCACAAATACATATGAAGACTCCATTCAACTAGATGTAGAAACAATACAGAAACAAGACAAAATCATAGATCACCTACTTACACTTAAGGATGATCATCACACTGACGACAAGTTATGGTTCCACAAGATGATCCACAA
>CAJVPV010002771.1:0-12380 GCA_910591835.1 Acaulospora morrowiae
TTTTTGATCTTATATTTTAAAAAAAACTTTTTTAATAGTGAGGGACATTTGAATTATGTCCTCACCTTTAATTTAGGGACCCATCTTTACCTATAGGTCTAGGATTATACTACTTATATAGTTTAGTTATATTAGATTTTTGTATACTTTATTAAATCCAAAAACCAGTTTGTATTAATATTTTAATTATAGGTCCTGTTTATATTAAAAATTTTAATTTTAATACAGTATAATTATTTTTTGTTAATTTTTTAAAAAGAATAAACTAATTGTAATTTTTGAGTATTGTTAAAAAATAAAAAATAAAACAAAAAAATATTTCCAGAAATTTTTTTTAAATATATAATATTAATAGCAAAACAAAAATTGAAACAAGAATACTTGTTTGAAAATATATTTCTGATTAGCTATTTCAGATAAGCCAGGATTTAACTATATAAAATCTTATATATCAAAGTTTTTTTTATTTATTGAGTTATTATCTTTAACAATTTTTTATATTTCTATATATACTTTATAAGTTTGATATGTTAATTTTAAATAATAATAAAAATTAAAATATCTATTATAAATTGTTCTTTTGAAAAAAAGATTAATTTTTTTATATTATAAAAATTAAATTAAATTTTTTATTTATATTATTTTTGAATTTAGTTTTTATTTTATTTTATTTTTTATTTTTTATTTTTTTTAGTAGGTAAACATCATTTCTTTATTTAATTTGTATATTAAAAGTATACATTATAAAAAAAACAACATCTCTCATTTGTAAATACAATGAGTTTAATGTTAGCTTGCCTACAGAAACCAAATGTATTTTTATTATTATTTTTTTTTTTACAAGTAATAAATATATGGTTTTTATTAATTATTATTATTATTATTATTATTATCTCTGTTTTACAAACTTTTTTTTTAAATATATCTTCTTTTTTTTTTTTCTTGTTAAAGTTGGATTTTTTTTTTAAAAAAGACTTTTTCTGTCTCTTTTTTTTTGAAATATTATTTTTTATTTTATTACTCTTTTGGTCAATAGATTTTTTTTAAAAAAACTATTAAGAAATAATAACTTTTCTTAAGACATGAGTTTTAAAATTTTTTTCTATTTTATAATTCTCAAAAAAGAATAGATAGTTTATTTTTTTCAAAAGATTAATATAATTATTATTATCAAATTTAATATTGTTTATCAATTGATAATTAAACTAGATATATTTAAAAAACTACTATATAACTATTATTATTTAAAAGTATTCAAAGAGTTATTATTATTTTTTATTTTTAAACTGCAATTTATTGTGTCTATTAATTTTTATAAAAATAAAACAATAATATATTGAATCCTAAAACTATATATTAGAGCTAAATTATATATAATGCAGAATACTCATTAATGAGTTATTTAACTCTTTAAGTATAATTATGGGGAATTATAAAATCACTTCTTTTTCAAAACCACTTCTTGACCTTGAGAAAAATTATAGTCAGCCTATATTCAAACTGTCACATTAATATGAACCTGTAGTTTTAAGAAGTAAAAAAAAATTATTTTTCAAAAAAATAAAGAAAAATTAAAAAGGTAGTAGAAAAGTTTGTTCTGATAAATAAAAACCTTCCAATATTAACTTTAATTTATCGAAATAAATCCTTTACCACCACTTGCAACTGGACAAATCATTTAACTTTTACTATTTCATTGTTAATCAAAAACATTTAAGGATACTTCCAGAAGAATATTTCTTGAAACTTTATGCTTGAAGATTTCTAATCTTTAGAGAGAGTTGATATTTCAATTGGTAATTTTTCTTTTAGCAAAATTTCCAAGAATTTATAGCTTTATTTAACCAATAGATAGTTTCAAGATCTCCTTTTTAACTATTTTTGGAATAATCAATAACAAAGAAAGCTTGTTACTGGATTAGGATAAGACTTTTTTTTATCTTGAAGAGAAAAGAAACTAGTTCAAGAGAGGAGAAAAAAAACACTATAACACTTCTTAACAAAAAGAATACTTTATCACTTTGTTTTTTTTACTATATTCAATAATATTATTGGATTTTGTGTTGTGTGGGATAGGGCATGTGGGAGTTACATGTCTTGTTTATATTTCTTGCTATGTATAAATCAATCATTCAAAATTCGAGCCAATCATCATTTAAGAATTCTGATGTAATCAAAAATTCAAAATCAAACTTAAATAAGCAAAATTCCTCAGAAAAATAAAAAAAAAAGTATACACACTTGAGAAGATAAAAGAGAAACTTAAAAAAGATAAAAGAAGAGTTCCAAAAGTCAATATTATCTTCTCTAGAGTCTTGTACCTCTAGAGAAAAGAAGAAGTATATTTTTTCTACAAGTACTTTTTTCTAACAAAGTGGTTTTGCCTTCGATTTTGTAAATAAGTTTTTCTTATATTTACTCACTAAAATATATGAAGTTTATATCAAAGAGAAAAAGAAATAAGAGAGAAGAAGTTAAAGCCTCTAGATATTAATATTATTATAAAAAGTATATAAACTTTATTACAAGGAAATATAAAATTTTTTTGAAATGTCTGTTTTTTGTGTTGGCAAGAAGATCAGCAGAAAGAGTATATATAAGTATTCGAAAAGTTATATTTTATAATATTTAGAATAAAATGATAATTAATATTGCAGGTGTTATGCTAATAATTGAAGAATCTAATAAGATAATATATAAAAATTAGAAATTTTAATTACTTTCATAAATAAGTTAATAATAATTATTATTATTATTAAATGCTAGCGTAGACCTTGCTTAGCAAACTTTATTAAGGTTAATATCTACATATATTCGTACATATTACTATATAGAACTATATTATAACATTAATTTATCTTTTATGTATGCTAAACTATATGGGAATCTCTCCATATATCGGTTGTTGCTATCAACTTTTCCTAATGGATAGAGGTTGATACAAACGTGCCAAAGCCTCGCTTGTTTTGCCAAGTTACTGGTAAATTTTACTAACTGCTTTATTTATTGGGGAAGAATTAAAAGGAGGAAAAGGGGTACACTGGAGGTAATATCCTTTATATGGCGAATAAAGCTATATGACCTCTGCTTGCTTCATCAGGGATAAATCCCTTTACTACCACTTGCAGCTGGACTAATCATTTAATTTTTTACCTGCCTTAATGATACTCAAGAATGTTCAAGGTAAACTTATAGCTGGTTCTTATAGCCTGAACAGCGACTTACAATACTCTTGTACGAAACAGATCTTACTGCCAGATGCCTTCTTGGGATAAACATCACTAGACCGGTTTATTACTGGATTGGAATGAGACTAGGGCAGGGATCTGCAGAAAGACACCGAATATTAGGGGAGCAATCACCAAACCTGCTTGTCGAAGATGAACACATCATACACCTTGCAACTTCCGGCAATCATTGTAACACCAACCAGACGATTGTCGCACCACAACACCTTTTCTGGAAATCACAATCTCAACGCCCACTGGATCAGCATGTGAAACGGCTTCTCATGAGAAACTGCGCTTTTAACAGGTTATGGCGTCAGATACCATATTAATTCTATTCAACCACTTTCACATGGGGTTGAACTGGTATCTTGTGATTTGACCTGTGAAGTATTAACCACTACACTATAGACCCACAGGTCATAAATAAGTTAATAATAATATCACAAGTTTCTTATTTATTCTTTAATAATATAAATCTATTAGATAAAATTAGATAACAATAGTTATCAGAAACTTTAATCTTACTTTATATTCAAATACTTTTTTTAATCAATCTTTACTTTATGTTCAAATATTTTTTTTACTTCTTTTCTATCTTATACTTTTTTTTCTAAAAGTGAAATGTATACAAGATATGTAATCTTTATTGATATATTTATATATCCAGATAGATATCAAGTGTCTTTACAAATTAACTGAAAATCAGTTGGTATATGGATACCTGTTATGTCTCTATAACTAATTTGCGAATTAATACTGCCTAGTACATATATCGCTATAAGACTAGCTATATCAACCACTTATAATCCAACTATGTATTTATTTAAATATTCAAAAATATATTCACATGTCAGGTGAGACTTTTCGCAAGAAGGAATTCTACTATTAGTTTAAAATCTATCTAATTTACTAAGTTTATATTGCAAAAAGTAGTATAGTATAGGATGTTATTATAGAGATTAATTTCAGTTATTCCTAGAGCTCCTAACGATACCACTTCGATACCATTTCGATATCAGTTCAATACTTAAATTTACTATAAAAACATATGAGTAGATCACAACCCATATATTAAATTTACTATAGATTAGTACCATTTTCATACCAATTTGATATCAGTTTGATATTTTTCAGAACCCTAGTTATTCCAATTACCTGTTATTATTGATTCTTAGGATGTGCTACTAGCATAACACAGCACTATCATTTTCACCACCTGTGAAACTGGCATCTTTGCTTGGATTCTAATTTAATCTTAATGATTCTTATCAGATATACTTGATCTTAATGATTTTTGCTTGGATTGTCATCTCCTATGGCTGATAATCTTTTGCCTTTTCAGTTCATTTAAGTTCAAGAGAATATCACTCATGGAATAGATTCTCAAGCTTCAAATTGAAATAGATCAGCTTAGGATTAATCTCTTTGGGTTGTATAACAGAATTTGTTGTTGCTAATTTGGGTTAAGATTTAGTGAACTTTTTACCAAAGTTAGATCAGAAGTCTTTCCTTATATAACCTTTTATGCTTTAATTTATTTTTAGCTCATGATTATCAAAAAGACTAAAGGTTTTATTTTTATACAGCCTAACTAAATTTGGATGTGATTAAGAATTATTGAGTATGACATATGCAAAATATCCAATAAATATATATATGAAGGTAAATACACTTTTTGCTTCCTGTGGATATTGAACTAGGAACATGTATTTGATAATCTGGAAGTACTATTCACTGTGCTATTGATTTACAGATTCTTCTGTTTTATACTTAAGTTTGATTTTACTTAAATGTTTAAATAATATAGTTTTATATAATAAAGTATTCTATAAAAAGTAATTGTTTTTTTCTTAACTTGAATTATATTAATTTTTTTTTTTTTTATAGTGAAACATACACAAGGTGCGTGATCTTTATTGATACATTATATATCCAGACAGACACCAAGTGTCTCTACAAATTAACCAAAAATCAGTTGGTATATAGATACCCTTTATGTCTTTACAAATTAATCTGCAGATTAACACTGCCTAATGCTTATATTACTATAAGATTAGCTATGCCAACCACTATTACCCAACTTATGCATTCATTTAAACACTACAAAAATGTGCCCACATGTCAGATAAAACTTCCGCAGGGGAGGAGAATCCTACTACTAGTTTAAACCCTCCTAAACCTGCTGGTTCATTATTGCAGAGAGCAAGTTATTATAAAATATTATTATAGAGACTGACTCCAGTATTCCAGTCACTATTATCACTGACCCTCAGGATATATCACTAGCATATTGTCGCACTACTATTTTCACCACCTGTGGAACTGGCATTCTTGCTTGGATTCTGATTTAATATTAACAATTCTCACCAGACTTACTTGATCTTAACGATTTTTGCCTGGGTTGTCACCTCCTGTGGCCGATAACCTTTTGCCCTTTCGATCCATTTAAGTTCATGTGAACACTACTCTAGGACTAGATCCTCAAGCTCCAGATTGGAATAGATCAGTTTAGAGTTAACCTCTTTGGGTTGTGTGACGGAGTTTGCGTTGCCAGTTTGGGTTAAGATTTTGTGAGCTTTTACCAGAGTTAGACCAGAAGCCTTTCCTCGTGCAACCTTCCGTGCTTTGACCTGTTTTCAGCCTGCGATCGTCAAGAAGATCAGAGATCCTATCTTCATGCAGCCTAACTGAATTTGAATATGATAAGGATTATTGGGTACAACATATGCAGGATATCCAGTAAACCTACATATAAAGGTAAATGTACTTTTTGCCCCCTGTGGGTATTGAACTAGGGACATACATTTGGTGACCTGGAAGCACTACCCACTGTGCTATTGACTCACAGGTCGTAACTTGAATTATATTAATTAATCTAAAGCAGTTCTAGAAAAGTTTAGAAAAGTCAATTTTAAGTACATTAGATGAATAACTAATCTTTATTATAGTTTCTAATTGAAAAAATAATTATTTGACTATTTAAACAAATTATTCAATTGAAGTATATAATAGAACAATACTTTACCCATCATATACCAAGTTATATTTGAAAAGTAAATATGCTAATCCTGATTATATAACTTTGAGACCTATCTGTATATAATAATTACTATGTCTTTATATAATTTAATTAACTATTTTATAAAATCAATTCATTATATTGTTGTAGGGAAAAATGATAGGTAGATGATAGGAAATTATAAGGGTAAGTATATCAGGTATAAGTAATATATCAGGTATAATAGGTATAATAGGTATAAAGTAAAAATGTATATAAGTAACCTGAGAATGGTCAAAAAGTGAGAGGAACCAGAATAGGTACTGCACAACTGTTAAATAAAAATTATCTTTATTTGATAAACTATTGTCTTGTGATTGACCCCAGTGTCACATAGCTAACAGAATTGCTATATGTGAAGTAACTATTGAGGACACAAGATCGACAGACTGATCTGCATCAGTGTTATAAACTCTGGCCAAATTCACATACCTCTTTTGAACAGAAATTGTCCAATCATTACATGGTGTAAGACAGATCAAAGTGACTGACTTGCCATAATTTTACCACAACAATGTCATTGGATATTCTTAAATACCAATAAAAATAAATTATATATCACCTATAGTTGAATAAAATAATATTGACAAATGCTTAGTAGCTTTTTCTATAGATTCAATAAGTAAAAGGATATTCTATAAAACATATATATATTATCTTAAAATAAGTTCAGCTTGTGTTGACATTAAAAAATTACAAATTTTTTTATTTTAATTATAATCCATTTATTATTATTAAAAGAAAGATCAAAGAATTGATGATTTGCTATCAATAAAATTAAAGCTGGTTGAAGTATTTCAAAGCATTTCAATATATAATATGTTGAGTTCCAATATGTTTCAATGTCCAAAATAGGCTTGAGATAATTAATTTTTTTAACTTTATATAGAAGATAAAGATCATCACAAAGACAAGTGAAATTTTTGAGTTTGTTTATTAAAGTATGTATCTTATTAATAATATTATTAGATAATTTTAATTCTTGTTGTACTGCTAAGTTTAAGATATGTGCTACACAATGATAATGTGAAAAAATAAGTGATGAAAATTCATCATCAAGATTTGAGGTGATCTCCTTTCCACAAACTAGCATTACAAATGCATTATCTGTTATAAGTGCAATAATTTTTTCAATAATATTGAATTCTTTTAAAACTCTTATTATTATTTTTTGCAATATTTATTCTTGAGTGATTGATCTTAAAAGGGATAATATCAAGAATAAAGTTATAAAGACACCAATTAGAATCTATATAGTGAACAGTGAGCTTCCAAAAAGCTTTTTTATTTATAGTCAAAATCCACATATCAGCTGTTAATGAACATTTTCACAGGATTTGATAGAATTCTCTAGTTATTTTATCTCTTTGATTTACAAATTCATTAATTATTAATTCTATTAAATTAATAAATTAAAATATTTCATTAGTTAAATATAAATAATAATTTTTACATAAGCTGAACTTGGCTTATGTTTACCTTTAGCTCGATGTCGATTAGAAATAATATAGTGTGAATACAGAAAATTAATGAATGCTCTAAAATAATAATTATCTATTACAGTAAATGGTTGAAGGTTACAAATTAACCAACGAATAAGATATACATGTATATCATATTTATTTTGCTCTTGCTTATTGAAAGAATCTATTCTTTTAAAAGATATGGTTTTTTGTTTTTTTGTAGATATTTTTAAATGATGTTTTGTTAAATGTTTTCTTAAGAAAGTGATACTTGTTGTTAATTTGTATTTGTTAGAACATTTTTTACAAATATTGTAATCTGGCATATTAGGTGGATTTGTTTCAAAATATTTCCATATTAAACTTTCAAATGAATTTTCAGAGGTAACAATTTTTAAATTAATTATTTCTAAATCTATATCATGAAAAGATTGACTGCTTTCATTATATAAATTTTTGTTTTTATTTTTATTTTCAGAAAAATTATTAAAAAAGTCATTATTCTCATAAAAAATTTCTTCATCAGACATTTTTTTATTATATGAGAAAGAATCAAGTTTAACATAAGCTGAGTTTGACTTGTGTTATATATAAAATTTGTGTAATATTTGATTTTATTGGATGAACCGTCGGTTCCAACACTCCAAATTTTGGAACTAAGAATCAATAGAATAGCATTCTAGAACCAAGCTCAAGTTGTTTATTTGTGAAACATTCCTATTCCTACTTTTAACAATACCACTTAGATATCATTTTGATATCACTTTGATATTTAAATTTACTATAAAAACATATGAGTAAGTCACAACCCATATATTAAATTTACTATAGATTGGTACTATTTTGATACTAGTTCAGTACTTTTTGAAACCCTAGAGATTACAAATGTTTATATATGAGCAGTCTATTAACTAATGCTAATATTAATTAACATTATCTTATTCTTTTTATTAGAATATTAACTTATATTGAGTAAGTATGTTCATATCTTGATTTATACTTAGTAAGGGTTCAATCTTAATTTTAATATATTAATTGTTACTAGATTCTTTATCACATTCATAATTTTATAAGTTATAATACCATGATACTTAAGTCTTATGTCTTTTATACTTTTTAATAAATGCTTCAAAAGTTGTTTCTATAGTTAACACTATATATGTTTTCTTATTACTATAAAAAGAAAATTTGATTGACAATATGATTCTGAATTAAATATAATTTTTAATTACTTATCAATTGTTACTTAGTAATATGAACATAATACAGTTTTTGAAAATTAGCTAAATTAAATATGAATATATGTATAGTTGGCACATACTATCAAATCTGAAAACTATTAGATTGAGTAGAGTAATTTCTAAATCTTTTAACAAACGCTCCATAAGCTCTTGGTTGACTTAAGCTATCAAATTTAACACTGGTTTATTATTTTTTTATTTTTTAAAACCAAGGCGACATCAGCCTTTTCTTTATTTACAAAAAATTACTGAAAGCAATATTATAATTACAGAAGATTGAATTATATATCTCTTTGCTAAAAAGAATCTAATATATAACACAAACAAATTAATTATTTTGTTTTAGTTTAACTAATCATCCAAGCAATAGAAAAAAACTATGAAAATCCTATAAGCTCTTGAGTAGTGGTCAGCCTGGGTCTGACATACTTTTATGGTACCAAATTACATGAAGATGCTGCAGCCAAATATACAGGTTGACCTTCAAGTCATAATTAGAATTTGCATACTTGCTTTCCAGCTTTGACTTAATGTATAGCAAATGAAAAATTGGTTAACACATGAAGATGCTGCAGCCACTTTTTACAAATTGGCCTCCAATTCACGTGAAGTTAATCTATCCACTTTTCAAGTATAGCAAAAGTGTTCAGAGGATAGAGTAGTTATAGTGGTGGTAATAGTAATGAAATTTCTTATAGATATTGTATCTAATCATGCATAGAGATCTATATTGTTAAGGGATAAGTGAGAAACTTTCATTATTGTCATCAGCTCCACTTGTGAGAGTAACTAGAATTCCTGATTATCATATATTATCTTATTAGGTATTTCAGCCACCAGCTTGGCATATATAGAATTTCTACATTGGCATTAACTACTACATTACTGAATATAATGAGATGCAACTTCCTAAAAGTTCAGATAACAATAGTTGTACAGTAGCTTCTTAAATATATCTAGTTTAACCATCAACAAGTAAACAATACCAGATATGAAAATAATGATCATGTTGATCTTTTGAAAGGATAAACCATCTGTTTTTTTTAAAAAAAAACCATGGAAGAGAAAAAATTTTCCAAAGCCCATATCTTGAGAGAAGTTATCGCTTTTTGATTGGTTCTTAAGAGAAAAGTATTAACAAATTAAAGGAGTGATAAAATAAAAAGTAGTATTCCAAAAGAGAAAGAGGCCTAAAGAAAAAAAACTTTAGGAAAAGAAAAACCTAGCTTTAGCAAGAAAAAGAAAAAAGAGAAAGAAAAGAGATATAATGTAAATAAAGGTTTATAGAAAGAAGAGGAAAAAATAAAAAAGAGAGAAAAAGAGTATATAGGGAAGGAGAAAGGAAAAAGGGGAAGGAGAAAACAAAAAAAAAGTAAACAACTTAAAAGTTTTCTAAAAAAATAATTTTCAAGTATAGAAGAAAGGAATAGGAAAGAGTTTTTATTAGTTTATTATTTTATTATTTCACTTTATATTATATATATATGATCTTTAAAAAACTAATAAGATTATATGTATTATTTTAGACTTGTATTTCTACTCTATTTATTTATATTGAAAAAACATATATATAAAGAAACTTTTTTTTCTTTGAAAAATAATAGAGTTGTTTGATTTCTTTTATATTTAATAAAGTTTTTCTTTATTAATTATAAATAATATTTTGTTTATAACTTTTTTAACATGAAATGTTATAAAAATTTGAGAAATTATTTGTTATAAAAAATATAAAAAACATTTTGGACAAGATTATTAATTATAAAAAATAATAAAGATTTGATTAAGAAAAAAAATATATTAAATATATAAATAATAGTTTATATACTACTTAAATATATAACATTAAGTAGGATATATGATTAATATTTTATGAATAAAAAAAGTTTTGAAGTAATAGTACAGTCGAACCTTGTTATATTAAAGGACTAAGTAAAAATTAGCTATAACAAAGATAAGTACAGAAACATTTATAGCAAATTTAATCTGTTATATCAGATTTACTAATTGAATCTCATTATATCAAATTTCTTGAAATTTTTGCCTTATAGTTCCAACCTATTCATTATAACAAGGTTTAACTGTATATGTAAAATTTAAGAACATGTTATTTTTAAATTAACAATTCTTCCTACAAAATATAAACCAAATATATCTATCTAGATTATCATTTTCTTTTTGATAACTGGATATGATTTCAGCAACAGTAAAGAAGTATTGGCTTAGGCTGCCAAATTATAGAATGCAACTTCTTGGTATTTTATTTTTATTTATATTGGTTAGGCTTGGCTGCCTTTTTTTTTTAATGATAGCATTGTTACTTATAAATTGTAACTTCATTATAAAGATAATAAAAAGTAGTTATATAATTAATAAAAAAATATTGTAATTAAGGTATAAACAAGTTAGATAACTGAAGTCTACTTTAATTACTTGTTGTATTGATTGGATACATATAAAGTTAAAAATATTAAAGCCTGTAAAGAACACAAATTATATGCTTTTCTAATCTAATAAGTTATTAATTAATCATTTTATTATTATTATTATTATTGTTGTTGTTGTTATTGTTATTAAATATGTATATTTTTTTGTTATAAAACTAGTTATAAATAAATTTGAACAGATTTGATTTTGTTATTAAGAAGTAAAAAAATTTGATTATTTGTTTGTTAAGTATAGATCTTTAAATAGAATAGAACTGATTATAGTTTTTAAGTAAATTTGAAAAAAAATAATAATAAAAAAAATAGGAAAAATAAAACATAATATTGATTTTAATAAAGAAAAAAAATAATAAATTTGTAAAGATTGTGTTAAGACAAACATTAAATTCAATAGCTTTGTTTGAATATATTATTGGGATTGTGTTTATATTATATAAAGACAAAAAATAGAGAAAAAAATAATTATTATAATTATATAAAAGGAAAATAACTAAAAACAAAAATTATGAAAGAAGGTTACTATAGATCTTTTCCTATATAATCAAGAATCAAGGAAGCTTTTTAACTTGTTTAAGTCTTAATTAAATATTTCATCCCAATATAATAGTATTCCTTAAAGTCTTTATATTCTTGGATTTAAAGCTTATTTGTCTTAAAAAAATAATAAGAGAAAAAATACTTCTTGAAAAAAGAATTTTTAAAAAATCAGTAATAAATAGATAAAAGTTTTTTTTTAAATTATTAATTTTATAATATTATAATATTTTTTTTTTTTAAAGTAGATAAACACCAATTCTTTATTTATTTGTATATTACAAGATATACATTAAAAAAGAATCAACATCTCTTGAGTGCGAAGCAAACAGCAAGCATACAGCAAGTTTAATGCTAGCTTACCTACTAAAACTATAAATAGCTAATACTGAAAAAGACATTTTAAAACA
>CAJVPV010002772.1:0-12377 GCA_910591835.1 Acaulospora morrowiae
AATGAAAGAAATATTTCAATCAAATTTAACAAAATCAGCATCAATAGAAAATATCTATAATTTTTTTTGGAATATTTTGTAAGTTTTTATAATTTTTATAATTTTTTTGGAGTGTTCCGTAAGTTTTTATAATTTTTTTTTTTTTTTTTAATTGGCTAAGGGCATTAGATACGAGATATTTATTAAATATATATTTTATTGTCATTACATCAAACATCTTTACAAAGTAGACTATTACTATCCTAAATGCAAGTTAATGTTACCTGATGATTACTGTTTCCAATAATTCGGTTTTCCCTAGACCAATTATGATATATCCAGCTATACGAAATTTTAAATATCAAATAGATGATCCACATGCCAGGTAGGACTTACATAGGGGTGAAAATCCTACCGCTAGTTTAAACCACCTTCCTACTAGGTCCTGTCACAACTGCATCCATCGTGGGTAAGGCACATTATGAAATATTATTATAGAGATTAACTCCAGTATTCCAGTTACTGTTATCACCAATCCTCAGAATGTATCACTAGCATAACGTAGTACTACTGTTTTTACCACCTGTAGAACTGGCATCCTTGCTTGGATTTCAATTTAATCTTGTAGGTCCTCACTAGACGCACTTGGCTTAACGATTTTTATATAGTATTCTCACCACCTGTGGCTGATACCTTGCCCTTTAGTCATATGATTAAGTTCCATAGAACGCCACCATTGGGATAGATTTACAAGCTCCAGATTGGAATAGAATGGCTTAGGATTAATCTCTTTTTTTGGGGGGTAATTGTGTGATGGAGTCTGCCATTGCCAGTTTGGATTAAAGTGGGCTTTTACCAAAGTTAGATTAGAAGTCTTTCCTCATGCAACCTTTCATGTTTCAACCTGTTTTTAGCTCGTGATCGTTGGGAAGACCAAAGGTTTCATCTTTATGCAGCCTAATTAAATTTGGGAGTAGATTGTTGGCTGATTGGATACAACATGAATTGGAAGCCGGTTAACCAATTATAAGAGTATTAAATTTTTTGTAACCAGGTAGTATTGAACCCTAAATTTTCTCTTGATAACCTATGGAGCACTACCACTGTATTATAGACCCATAGGTCTTAATTTTTATAATTAATTTATGTATTATAAAATTAAATTAAATTTTATTAATTTATAGCAAAAATGAATATATATAAAGCGACTGTACCTGATAGAATACATTATCTTAATTTAAGTCTTTTTCAATATCAAATTGAATATATACGAGAATTACTAAAGGATCTTTGCGGTCTTTCACTTTGTAATGAAATGGATCAAAGACTTACACAAATTCCAAGATTTTTGGGATTAAAAATTTTTTCACATAGTATTCAATCTATTGCAAGACTAACTGCAAATGAATATAAAAATCTAATGAAAGTTATGATTTTTGTAATAGATAATATATGTGACAAAAGTATACAGAATACAGATATTAAAGAATTGCCAATAATTTATCAAGAATGGAATAAAATGTATATAATTAGTAGATATGAGGAGTTTTCCAAAAGTGATTTAAAAAAATTTGAGGTATGAAATAATTGTTTATTTAATTATATTATAAAATATTTAAATTATAATTTATTAATATATGGGCGAGAAAATTTATAAAAATATTTAAAAGATTTTCAGCTTCACAACTAAAACTTCCAAAATTACACTCATGAATATATTATATAATTTTATCAATTCAAAAGTATAGAATAATTAATGGATTTACTTTAGAAATTTATAAAAGTCTTCATAAAAAATATGTTAAACAATTTTATTATTGTAGTAATAAAAAAAATATCAAAGAATAACTAATACAAAATGTAAATATACAAATTAATTAACAAACTTTTGAAATATCTAACAATATTATATATTTTTTAGAATCGAAGAAAAATAATAATTAATAAAATTGCAAACTCTCTCCTAATTGCATCTGTTTTGTTAAAAAATTTTCTTTTATAGTAATTTTAAGCAAGAAAAAATGGTTTATACTCTTTATTGCAAGTAAGCCCCAGCTCAAAAATCTTCAAAACAACTGATATAGTGGAATAGGATCTCTGGCCAAAGTCTACTCAAGTTTGGGAGTTTTATTTATCCTTCAGTTGCATAAGGAAAGGCCTATAGCAGTTCTTTTGCACCTCTCCTTCTCTTTATTATACTATAAAAACTATTCATATCAATATCATTATACTTGCTAAACCAAACACCTTTCAAAAAACTTACTCAAACAATATTGTTGGGTCTATTGTTTGTTTTAATACAATTTTTACATATAACCTTATCATAGTACTATTTACTGTACTATTCCAAAATTTTCAAAAAACTTTTTTCAAAAACTGAAATCAGCTTACCTTCTCCAGATAATTGTTACTCTCCAATTATTCAATCAGATTTTATCAAAACAACAAAGAAAAAACTAAACCTGTTTAAACCGGTTTTTTAATACAACACAACAAACAACATTAACTATATTCTACTATCTATATCAACAAGAGCTATATCTCTAAGACCAGCACTAATGCAAAGGCCGGACTATTGGTTATCTTTTTGATATTCTTTTTGTTTTTATAGATTTTATAATTTAGGTAACTTAGTTTTAGTTTCAGTAGCCAATGTTATTGTAGCTCCAGTTTTTTTTTCTTTTTAATTTTTTTTATTTCCTATTTATTTTATGTCCAATTAAAAAAAAATTCTGAGTAAATAGACATAGCTACTATTCAGTTATATTTAATATATATAATATTGTTTTAAAATTTTTTTTTGATATTAGCTAGATATAGATATGTAGGCAAACTAGCATTTAACTTATTGTATACTTTTTGTACCCAAGATATATTGTTTCTTTCACAAGTATATCTATTAATATTATAAAAATAAAGAAATAATATTTACCTACCAAAAAAAAAAATATACAGTATATATATCAAATATTATATTAATTTAATTTAATTGTTTTTACTTAAAATTAAACTTAATATTTTATAATAAAACTAGTTATATAATTAAGGATACCTATTTGATATACTATTCGAATAGTTCCATTCTATTTGAATATATTGAAAAATATATTACTTCAATTGGCTAGACTATTGTCCAAAGTATATAATAGTGATAATGATATGTCTTCTTAATAGTTGCTGATACATGGTGATGATGGTTGATTGGTTGAATAGTTATTTGAATATATGGTAATAATACTAATTATATTATTAAGAATACTTATTTGACATGCCACTTTGGTAATTCCAACTGGTTTGTGATTGGCCAAGCTACTGTCCAAAATATATAATTGTGATAATATCCTTGATTGTTGATAGTATGTGATAGTAATAATTGATTGGTTGAATAATTGTTTAAATATGATAGGTTTAGGTGGGATGGTTGTTGATTTGCAAAGTTAGAGCTGTATTGTTGTTTTTTGATTGATAATTGATGGAACATGTTTGTTGTTTTGATATTTATTAATAGAATAAGGTTATGTAGTTGAATAGATTTTCATATTTAGTGTTGTTTATATTGATCTTTGGCAGATATAATGAATGTGTTTGAATATTTGGTAATGTGTGATTGGTTTAAAATAGGATGTTGATATGTTGCCTGGGCAAACTGATTGCAGTTTTTTGGAAAAAAAGTTTTTGAGCAAGAATTTTTATTTTGTGGCGCAGTAAAATGTATTGAGTGATGGTAAAAGTTGTTTTTTGTATATACCAATAGTTCACCAGGCCAGTGATATAAACAAAGTTGATATAAAAGTTTGTGTTTTAGAATGAAATAAAGTTCTTCAAGTCAAGAGCATGAATATTTAAAAGTGTTTGTATATTAATAAAAGGTGTTTTAATAAGAAATATAAATGAGAAAAACCCCAAGGAAAAGTTGTAAAAAAGCAACTGCCACAAGCCTTTTCTTATGCAATTCAAGAAAAAGACAAATTCCTCAAGCTTGCTTACTCCTGACCAGAGGTCCTATCTTGATGCATCAGTATGCTTCTTTAGTTTCTTGAGGTTTTTGATATTGAAAATTAAAAAGATGTAGAGGACTTGTGAGTATTGGAAAGCAAAAGAAATAATTTCTTTAATTTTGAAAATTACTATAAAAGGAAATTTTTAAGAAAAATATTATGTACAGAAAAGAGTTTTATGATCCTTTAATATAGTATTTAATATTATAATTTATTAAATATTATTTTTTATATAAAGTTATTTTTATATACAGTAATTTATTAGATATTAAAATTATAATATTGCAAAAATATTATAATATAATAGCTATATAATTAATATTTTAATAATTATTGTTAAGTTTAATACTTTATTGATTTTATATATCTGTTATTTTTTTTTTATAATTTATAAGACTAAAAAAAAAATTTTTTTTTAAAATTTTAATAAAACAAATATATTATATCATAATTAAAATTCTTAACAATACTATTTCAATATTAAGTTGATATTGAATTTACTATAAGTTTAATAAAATATATTATAATCCATATATTAAATTTAGTATTATTTTAATATTATTTTAAAATTCTAATTATGGTTAACAATTTTATAATCTGTTTTTAGTCAAAATATCATTAGTAATAATATTGAAATTAAAAATATAGAATTTTATATTAATTATTTTTTGATAATATTAATATTTTTCTATTTCAATTTAGTACTTTTTAATATATTTGTATTGTAATAAATAATTTGCAAGAGTTGCAAGCAGTATCTGTTTTAGTTTAGCACTTATATATATAAGTATTAAAAAAAAAATTTGTAAATATCAATTATCAATAAAAACTCTTTTTTACTTCCTCTTCTACACTTAAAAATTTTCTTTTTAGAAAATTTTTGTGTTGTTTACTTCTTTCTTTCTTTCTTTCTTTCTTTTCTCTCCATATTTTTCTTTCCATATCTCATTATTTCTCTTCCTTTATCTTTTCTTCTCTCTTTTATATATTTTTTTCTTTATATCTAATATTCTTCTTTTCTTCTTTTCCTTTTTTTTTTCTGCCGAAGTTAGGTTTTTCCTTTTTTCTGAAGGTTTTTCTTTCTAGATCTCTCTCTCTTTTGAAAACTCCGCCTCTATAATATCATTCCTCTGGCCAGTTGACTTCCTTTTTTCAAGAACCATATTAAGAAGCAGTAATCTTTTTTAAGATATGGGCTTTAGAAAATTTTTTTTCTTCTATAGTCCCTCAGAAAAAGAATAAATAGCTTATCTCTTCCAAAAGATCGATATGGTCATTATTATCAAACTCAGTATTGTTTACTAATTGATGATTAGACTAGATACATCCAAGAAATCTCTATACAACTATTATTATCTGAAAGTATCTAAGGAGTTACACTTCACAGTATCCAGAATAAAATAGCAGCCAATGCCAATACAACTAGCAATAAGCTAGATTAGTTACAAGTATTATATTGGTAATTAGAGAACTTGATATAGTAATATGTAATGACTAGAGATTTTAGTTACTTTTGAAAATGAGCTAATGATGATAATGAAAGTTTCTCGCTACTTCTCAAACAATATAGGTCTATTGTATAAGATCAAGTTTCAATACTATTAAGAAAACCAATATAAACTTTATCTATAAAACATTTCTATTATACTTGAAGCATGGATGTGCCAAATTCTTTTTATGACTTGGAAGCAAACCTATATAAAGTGACTGCAATGCCTTTATATAAAAAGATATTCATTTCTCACCACCTTTAATACTACTCCGCTTGCCATATATCAAGCCATATTTGGAAAGCAGGTATACCAATTCTAATTAGAACTTGGAGGCCAATCTGTATAGACTAATTGCAGTACCTTCATATGATTAGATATTTATTTATTTTTAGGTAGCTAGATACCATTCAAGACAATAATATAGATTTTGAATTTTTTTTTTCTGTATTTCTTGAATGGTACCAAAAGAACACAAGGAATTGGGTCTTGTATGGGAGTCTTGTGTTAAACTCTTCCTAGCAAAGAGAGATATATATTGTGCTATTGATATTATACCTTGTTTTGCAAGTGAAAGTATAATAAATATAATAAAGTGTAATAGCCATTTGCTCTTTTCAAAAAATAATAATAATAATTTGTAAATATCAGATAATAAAAAAGTACTCTGAAATGATAGAGATAATGATAACAAACTATACATGTGGTGTAAATTATTTTGCTGTTGACTCAATTCCCAAAATCCTCAAAAATAATTGCGTCATGACTCAATTATTTATATGTTTTAATAGTGACTCAATTAATTGCATCAAATAATTGTGTCAATTGCGTCAAGGATCTACAAATTTCAGCAACATGTATATAACAAACCATAGTGTAAATAGCTATAAATAATTATTTTAGTGAATTTATTATAAATATATAGATTTGAAATTATATAGAATAATATTCAATATGTGTAAAGTATAATTGCTTGGGATGTACTGTATACCAGTCAAATTATAATAATACAGATTACACCAATAATTTTTAAAAAACCTTCATTATTGCTAAATTAGAATTAAAAATATTAGTAATAATTATGATACTATAAAGTTTTTAAACTGTAAAAATTTTATATTATACCTTATATAATTAAATCAATATATAATAACTTACAGTATCAATATTATATCATAGCTAATCATTTATACGGTATATGAATTCACACAATTGCCCCTATTATTTTATAAAATATTTAAACAAAAAACTATTATACTGTAAATTAAATTAAAAATTATACTTTAAAATCGATCAAAATCTTTAACTCGGATCACGACTATTGGTGGGTATCATTGAATCGAGTGCAGTATACAGTAGTAACATTGTGCTGCGTGAAACATAATACAGTAACAAATTCTCAAAAAAAAACAACTGAAACAATTATTTGTTTTAATTATATTATTGGAGTTTACAAAAAGCCCATAAAAGGGTATAATCTTTAGTTTAATAAATTAGGAATTATGAACCATAAAGATGATGAGAAAACATTTGAAGTCTACTGAAGGCGGTAATAATCAAGGACTATGTAATATCATATATTGTTATGAGAATGTAATTGAAGCTACAAAAGACGAAGAAAAGCATTTCAATGGTATCTAAAATCTGCTAAAGGCGGTAATCATCAAGGACAATATAATTTTGGATTTTGTTATGAGAATGGAATTGGAACTATAAAAGACGAGGAGAAAGCACTTCATTGGTATCAAAAATCTGCTGAAGGCGGTAATCATCAAGGACAAAATAATCTTGGATTTTGTTACGAGAATGGAATTGGAACTACAAAGGACGAAGATAAAACATTTCACTGGTACCTAAAATCAGCTGAAAACGGATGTCATATGGGACAATGTAATCTTGGATTTTGTTGCGAGAATGGAATTGGAACTATAAAAGACAAAGATAAAGTATTTTATTGGTATCTAAAATCAGCGGAAGGTGGAAATATAATGGGGCAAAATAATCTAGGAAAATGCTATGAACACGGAATTGGGATGATAAAACACGAAAAAAAAGCATTTCAATGCTACTTGAAATCTGCAGAAAGTGGGGATAATTTTGGTCTATATAACCTTGGAAATTGTTATGAACATGGAATTGGAACACCAAAAAATGATGAGAAAGCATTCCAATGGTATTTAAAATTTATCGAAAATGGAAATAAATGGATCCCGTATTCACAAATTCAAAACGTTACTTACTTAACACGTGGAGGTTTTGGGAAATATTTAAAGCTGATCTTATTCAAGAATCTGGAATGAGCCTCAAAGTAGCCCTTAAAAGTTTATTCAGTTCCGGAAATATTTTTTAAAAGAAATGTGTTTAATTGACAGTCTATTTATGCCGTGATATTGCAGTTTTTATATTAATTGGCGTTTTTAACATATATTGTTATTTCTTCTACTTATAATAGCTATTAATTAATGAAATGTTAGCTCAGGGTGTAAATAAATATGTTATTCAATGCCTAGGTATTATAAAAGATTCAGTCACAAATGTTTGTATGATGGTGTTAGATCAACACTTATCAAAATATTTCGAAGAAATCACTTGGAATGAAAAGGTTGAAAAGTTGAGTTACAGTATCTACGTGTAAATCCAATTATTTTTTAATTAATTAGAATTAATGTACTATTTAGGTTTGAAGAAATTCATAAAAGGGGAATGATTCATTGTGATATTCATTCAGGAAATATTCTATTGGGAGTAGATGGTGTTTCTGGTTCTATTAAAATAGCCGACCTGAGTTTATGCAAAAATAAGGAAACTTCTGATAATGAAAAAATATTCGGAGTGATACCTTATTTAGCACCTGAAGTATTTAAAGAATATCGGTTTACTCAAGCATCCGATGTGTATAGCTCTGGAATGCTAATGTGGGAATTTAAGTCAGGTAATCAATCATTTAAAGATAGAGGACATGATTGTTTTCTTATACGAGATATTATCAATGGATTACAACCCGATATTACAGAAGATACACCAGTTTTGAAGATTTAGTTGGAGTAATAATCCAAATATTCGGCCGAGTATAAGGGAAATTAAACAACAGCTTAATAAATGGCTTCTAGATAAAGAGGACGAAGAGAGCTTTGTTTCTGCCGAGAAATATCGAAAATATCTAATAGAAGAGAGAAAAACCAAAAGAAAATATTGACGTTGGAAACTTCGAAGCGTATTACATAAGTAGATTCACACGGTAAGTATTTATATGATTATAATATATTAAAGAATAGTTTAATAATAAAATTAACATGTGAATATTTTATTCGTTAAAGAAGATAGAAGGTCCTTGGAAGTTATTATAAAACTTATAATATTATAAATAATATATGAGGAGTGTAATAACTAAAAATTTAATTTACCATAAATTTTGTCGAGGATATCGAGACAAATATTATTACATGTCGCAAATATGAGAAGGATATTAATTAACGATAATTGTTACTATTTTTAATAAAATATTAAAGACTCATATGGTATACTATCTGAGACAATTTGCTAACATTTAACTAAATAAATCAGCCAATGCATAACTCAAATAATCTTGTCTCTAGAAAATGAAACCATCGTAAGTCTGAAGTTAATACTGTATGAGCATTAAAAGTCTAAGTAATAATACCTTCAGAGAATTGGGTAGAAACTAATCAGATTATGTGGAAAGAAAGGCGTTAATATACTGTATATATTACCTGACCCATTTAGATATTTCCAACAGTAGTATAGGAAAATAAACAGTAAGAGCACTAGCTGAGGTATTATTCGGGAATATTATCCTGACCAATTTTTGCAGAGTAATAATTTAGGGAAATTGGAAGGAAAAGCGCTATCCGAGTCATTATGCAAGAATACTACTACCCTGAACAATTATACTGTATATTCATTATAATAATTTAGAATTAGATGGAAAAGCACTAGTCGAGGCACTATGCAAGAATACTACTACCCTGAACGATTAGATATTCATTATAATGGTTTAGGATCAAGAATACTATCCTGATTACTAATTATTAATAATTTATTGGAAGAAGATCTTAAATATACTTTTTTTAGAAGAAAAGTAAATAAAATGTATAATTATAAATAATAAAATAAGAAATTATTGACAAAAGTGACTTTTTTTCATTTGCTTATTATTCATATACAGTATAATATTATTAATATAGTAGTGTCAGGAGTCAAAGTTGATGACATAATTATGGCTAAAGATAAAATGGTTTCATAATAAATGATTAAAACTTGATTCTAAAATAATACTATCAACTCTTGGTTTTAAAAATTGAAATATTAAAAACAAATTAAATTGATGGTTTATTTAATTATTAATATAATTTTTTTAAACACTTTCAAAGCTTACTTTATTTGAGTCTATAAATAGTACATTTTACTTTAAGAATATAAAACTATTTTATAAACCATTATATATATAATACTAATCAATCTTATTAATAAACCATTTGATAAGTCTAATAATTTATTTATTTATTTTGTTATTTTAATTAAGAAATTAACATGCCTAAGTTTTATCAATACGTTTTATTAACTTAATCAATTTTAAATATTTTGTTTTTATTTTATGCTAAACTAGAAACAATATTTATTTTTAACAAACAAAACTTTTTTTAAATTACCAAATCTATTAAAATTATTTTTATTATTATCTATAGTTAAATATTATCATAAATTGAAAGCCAGTTAACCAATCATGAAAGTGATAAATTTTTATAACCAAGTGGATTTAAACTATACATGTGGCATAAATTATTTTGCTGTTGACTCAATTCCCAAAATCCTCAAAAATAATTGCGTCATGACTCAATTATTTATATGTTTTAATAGTGACTCAATTAATTGCGTCAAATAATTGCGTCAATTGCGTCAAGGATCTACAAATAAACCTAATCAATCAAATATTATCAAATTTCAAACCAATTTCATATAATTAAAATATTATATAATTATTAATATAAATAAATTCTATTTTGACAATATTAATTAGAACAAAATTTCATCATAAAAAATAAACTAATCAACATATTAACAAAAATATTAATAATTACAATAACAAAATATAATTTAAGTAACACAACAACAATACTATTATTTACTTTGAACAGTAGCTTGGCTATTTCTGAAAATAGTATTTTACTTCAATTGAATAGATTAATCAATATAATCAATATAATATAATATATCTAATTCAAAATATTTTTGTGTAATAATCAATCTTTTTTACACCTTTTCAAATATAAACAACTATATTATTATTTCTATTAACAATAACTCAAGAAATAATTATTAAAAGAACATATTATTAACATTATTATATATTGTAAACTGTAGCTTAACCATTCTAATAAGTGTTACTGTACTTTATAAGAGTAAAACTATCAAACCAATATTAAACATTATTTATATTATAATTAGTTTTTTTGTTATTTTCTTTTTGTCTAAAATTTTTTTTTTATTATGAGTGGTTAAAAACAATTAGTAGTAGAAAGAATAGTGAATTTTATTTATAAAGATGTTGTTATTGATAATTGAGAATTGGATTTTGAATATATTGTCTGGATCCATAAAACTATTATAACAGTTTTTAAAAGTATTGTGTTGTTGATTGGGTTTTAATGATGTTGCTTGAACTCATAAAACCATAAGACAACTGTTTAAGGGCTAAGTAAGACATATGAAAATTCTAGTATTTTCATATGAATAAAATGTTAAAGTTGTTATTATTTGAATTGGAAATGTTGGGATTGTTGTTATTATAATTGAGGAAATTGTTGAGATGTTGAAATGTAAGACTGATATATTGAATAGATTTAAACTGATTTGGTTGTGGATGTATTGAATTGGTAGTTTGTGATTGACTAGTAAATATGTGATAATCATTTGAAGAGGTAAAACTAAATTTGGTTTTTGTGGTTGAATGAATTTTTGTGAATGATGATTTGATACAGTGTTATATATCAAATAGAAAGTGATTGAAAAAGTTAAAGTTGAATTGAAACAAGCAAAAGACCTAGAAACTTTGCTTGAGTATAATATAAAAATAGGTTTGTATTATTGAAGTGTAGTAAAAAATATTGATAAAAAAATATTGATAGTGAGAAGTACATAAAAACAAAATTATGAATGAGAACTGTTACAGGCCTTTTCTCATATAAACAAAAAACAAGCAAGACTCTCAAACTTACTTGTCCTTTGTCTAGAGGTTCTATCCCAATGCAACAGTGGTTCTTGAAGTTCTTATATCCTTAAGCTTATGGTATAGATGACATATAAAAAGAGTGTTAAATGCTTTTTCCAAGGCAATTACCATAAAAGAAAAATTTCCAAAAATCAATAATGAACAGGTAAGAGTTTTTTTTAATATACAGTATTATTTAAATATTTTAATATATGATAAAAAATTTATTAATATTTGATTATTTTTTAAAAAAGTAATTATAAAATTAAATAGATATCAAATTTTAACAAAAAAATTTAAAAATTTTTATTTAAAATAAAATTGTTAAATATAATAATACAAGTTTGTTTTAACTTAACATCAGGAAAATTTTTGGAGAAATATTTTAAAGAACTTCACAAACCTTCAAAAATTTTTGAAGTGAAATAATTCGAAAATCCCTGGAATTCAAATATTTCGATTTGTTTCAAGCATTTACAAAAAATTGAATTAATTTATTTTTTTTGAATGCTTAATAAAAAATGTACAGAATAAAATTTCACTATAAGTTATTTAATATGAAAAAATTCTGAAGTATCTTAAAAACCTGGAATACTTAAATTATAAAACTCTCTCCTGATCGCGTCCGTTTTGTTAAAAATTTTCCTTTTATAGTAATTTTAAGCAAGAAAAAATGTTTTA
>CAJVPV010002773.1:0-12376 GCA_910591835.1 Acaulospora morrowiae
AATGAAAAAAAAAAGCCAAAGACAACGAAAACCGAAAAAAAAAAATCAAAGAGGTAATGAAAAAAAAAAACCAAAGAAAACAAAACCGAAAAAAAAAAACGAAGGAGAAAAGAAAAAAAAAAAAAAAAAAAAAAAAAAAACAAAAAAAAAAAAAAAAAAGAAAAAAAAAAAAAAAAAAACTAAAAAACTAAAACATGTATATTAACATTATTTGAGAATCACATTTTTCTGGCAAGTCATTTGATAATAGTATATAATAGAAAATAAAGTAACGTATGTAAAATAAGGACCTAAGAACATTGCTATGTTAAGTGACATTAACAAGAAATAAAATAATAGAATTAAGAGAATTCATATTGATTTTCAATTTAAGTATAAAAATTCACTCCCCATATGGATACCATATAGGCACCTTCGAAAATAGAATAAAGTACATTATAACATTCACAATCAATAAAAACTTCGTTTCACATATACGCATCTAAAGAGATGTACGTTGATTTCAAGTTCTTTTTTGAATGATCCTGTGTGAGCTTTGACCAACAAGCTAACAAATACCGTTTAACTGAAACCAGCAAAAAATAGTATGGTTTAACTAACACGTTTGCAATTAATACCATATATGAATATAGCAAATTTATATTGTTGTGAGTAAATAAGGGGTAAGTATGTGATAGGAGTATTACGCGTTTGAGCATGACACACCTGGGGTAGATAAATAGAAAGAAAGACAGAATGGTCAAAAAAGATAGCGCTGTCCTTCAGCTTGTTTTTGGTGGTTGAATACATTTGTAATACAAAAGACGTAGTAATAAAGAACCAGGATTAGATTAGGCTAGGAGAATTAAGTGTCTAGCGGATATTCCGAATGAGACGACAGCGGCAATAAACAAAACCGCAAGTTCATGGTATAAAACAAATGTAAATATTCGAAACATGACAAATCTCGAAACTGATTCACGTTCGACATCAATATTTTACAAACCAATAAAAATTCGTGATTATTGCATTATCAAATAAAGCAAAAATTCTTGGCCGTAACTCTGTTTACTATTATATAGAATACATAATAAATACTGAAATGTTTATCTTTAGTTTTTATGATTGTATTGTAACCATACAAATAAACACCCATTTATTTATTTATTTTATTCTTTGCCATCGAGTCGTGTTTACTGCGAGCGATAATCAGTCACGTGAAATCTGCTGTGCCTTATTTGTTTGTTGATAATTAAAAATTAAAGTAATACATGTAAAATATAGTATATATTTGACTGCGTCAAAGATAATATATTTTATTGCTATTTTTTTTTTAAAAAATTTTCAAAACCTATTCGGATTCGAAAAGTTTCAAAGAAAATTGACTAGACTTGATTAGTTTCGAGTATACCAATTTGTTTTTCAAATCAATTCAAAGAACTATTTGGAATATTACCCAGGGATGTTAATCGGTCCGATGGATTCTTGTTAAGCCCGGATTTTTCCAGACGATTCTAGATCGTACACAATTTCTCATAAATAGAATAGGACCAGTTTACGAGAAAACGGATAACTCCGGAATTAATCGGAATTAATCGGAATTTCCGGTCCGATCAGTAACCAATCTTGTACGTGAGAGGTTTCATAAATTGAGTCAAGGTCCAATGCTACACGAATGATCTTTAAGCAATTTTGCTCATCACGTATCTAGGGCGTGTATATCATTATTTATGTTAGCCATTTAGAAAGAAGTCATCTTGGGAAAGAAATAGTAAACATTCCAGAAATAAATTATCCGGAGTATCTTTGAAATCATCAATTTTATTGCCTATCCCGCAATGCATGATTTTCGTGAATATGTATAATGACTGTGGTTTCTGAAGATGATGCCTAAGGAAAAAATTTTCCATAACAGGAAGCTGCATTCATAACCAAAACAATCACGAGATTTGATCTTAATATCATTTTCCACCGAGAACTGTCAGAACCCTGTCTAATTACGATAAAAGATCTTTATAATGGTAATGATGAAGAGAATGGTAAATGCAATACGCAAGATATAAGCCTAAAAATTTATTATGAAATGATGAGCGCAATAAAATTTACAAAGAAATTTGGGATTATTTTCTTGTTATATATGAAAAGAAAGAGGAAAAAAAAAAGTAAATTAATAGCATGTCATTATTGATATTGATCGTTTCAGAAACAAGCAGAAAAAGACACGCGTATAAATGGTGTAAATTTTATTCTGTTTAAGATAGAATTAACAAGATGGAAGAAATAACATCAGAAAATTAATCCCACTCTTTAATGAATTCCAACATCTGTATCTTATACGTAACCTTCCAAAAGGATGATAGGATCTTTGGCAATCAAATCATCCTTTCTCTCAATAACTAAATACGCTCCGATGATCTTGGGTTCTTCTCTAATCAATCTTTTTGGGACAACAAATACGAAAGAATCCGTCGACCCATTTGGTCGAATCTTAAAAAGATTATCTAAACTTTCACCTCGGGGCTTAATATCAAATATCACTTCATTGTCACGATAAATTTTAATACTGATATCTTCTTCGCTGTCCTTAAATCCTCTACTAAATTGACCGTGGATGATGGTTATTCCGCTACTGGTTTCCCAGAATAAAATCAATCCAGTGGCCGTGTCCGGTGTATTAAAATACGCTATTGCTCTTATTTGAGAATTATAGGGATAAGAGGTACGTGTAGGATAGGGATAATCATACGTAGAAGTATACGTAGGATAGGGATAATCATACGTAGAAGTATACGAAGTATACGTGGAAGTAGTCGTGGGATAGGGCCAAGGACGCGTGGGATAGGGACGAGGACGCGTGGGATAGGGACGACGACGCGTAATAGTAGTCGTCGTTTGATAGGGATAAGTATACGTTTGATAGGGATAAGTATACGTGGAAGTAGGCGTGGGATAGGAATCAGGAGAAGAATCCGTAATGATGGGTTCGTCCTCGAAAACTAATTGAAGCGCGTTAGGAACAGGATTGGCAAAGTTAAAATCGGTGAAGATAATTAAAAGGAAGAAAAGGAAGATCGTATAAGATATTAACTTGTTCATTGTTATGAGATGAAACGTAGTTTTTCACGAGAACTTTCTTTTTATATAGAAAATCGTGAGAAGAAAATTTCATCGCACGACCTATGAGTGATTACATTTAATGACGTTATTTTCTCACAATTCAATTTCTTAAGATAGTTTTATAAAGTTTACCATATTATTAATATAAGACGGTTTATATATATTATTACTATTATTATTATTATTAAGAACATTGAAAATATGTATGCTGTATGAGATGTGATCATTTGAAAAAATATATATATTTTGGATCTTTATGAAATGAAAAAATTTCAGGAAATCTTGTTTAGATTTTGTAAATTTCAAAATAATAATAAAAAAATTAAATTAAATAAAAAAAATCAATTTTCAAATTATTCGAGAATCGATTGTTCTATCATCAATATACCGTAAACGGATACAACCTATCGGACAGAAAAAAAAAATAATTATTTTATAAATTTTTTTAATCTCATAATTTCAATCATTTATTTATTGAAATAAATTTTATAACAAGTTTAAACGAATCGGATAAAGCTTTTTTTTTGTTTATACAGTATGCATACAGATGTACAGCACATACGGTACATGTTATCATTATTAAATATAATGTTATTATTACAATAGAAATAAAAAATAAAATCATTTAAAGCATAAACAAATGCATTTTCAAATTATTGAAATTTCTAATCTATTAATAAGAATATGGTTATTATAATTAAAAATAGAATCGATGTGGCGGATCTTGGATCAGAATTAGGCAGATCGTACATGACAACTGATAGAAAGAAACATTGTGTTTTATTAATAGCTTGGCGTCTACATTTTTGGTAAGTCGCGGGTGACCTTGTATCTGCCACTACGTCCAAATCTCTCGAGTATCAAGTCCACATGCTACACGGATGACTCTTTAAGCAATTCCTTCTCGGTTTCACACAACAAACGGAAAAGGTAATATTTCTAAATTTAACGGAAATTGTGATACTTCTAGGCGTTTATGTTATTGTTTACGTTATTCATTAAAAAAGAAAAAAACTTGAAACTTTGTCGTTTGGTGAATTCTTGGGAAAGAGTAAAGATGCCTGAAACCAGAAATAAATTATCTAGGGTACCTTCGAAACCACCGGTTTTACCACCATTACTGATACATAGCTCTCCCTATCACGCGATAGATTTTCAAGATTTTCAAGAAGACAATAATGACATTACGTGGTCTCTGAATGATGATGCCTCGGGAAAAAATGGTAAACTGAAAGCTGTTCAGGAACCAAAATTTCCACCACAAAAGGCCGTCAGATTTGATTTACGACCCCATCCAAAAACCACACGGCAACCACTAAATTCAATTCTAATGGCATTTTCTTCGTCTTCGGGCGCCGTTGCTCCTGAACAATCGAGCTCACAGGATGCCAAGATACCCTTCACGTTGTTGTCTAATGATGGTGACAAAGTTTATGAGGCTTATGACGGTGAGGAATATGAAGAAATTATTCACACAAGAAATGGACCTAAAAGATTTAACGATAATCTGTGGGATTTACCATGGAGGAAACACGGCAAACTTACAAGGAAATTTTGGTTTGTTTTTCTCATTTCAATATCGGTGTTAATATTTATTATCCTTACTACCGGTGTAGTATGTTTGCTTGTTTTTTGGCATGACAATTGAAACTTTCACGTTAAATTCTTCTTCATAAAGCCATATTATTGGATTCTTTATAGGAAAGAAAAACTTATGTATTATTTTTGTATTATATTGTTTATAGTTTCTTGAGAAATAAATCTTTAAAAAAGCTGTCAATACTTAAATGTTGTTGAGAAACAAACTCATCTTTAAAGTACTATTTGTAATGAAACAGCCTAATCATTCATTGCCACGATGAGATCTTTAGCAATAAATCTGTTACTACGTAAACTATCAATAACTACATAAGATCCAACGATCCAGGGTTCTTCGCTAATCAATCTCTTTGGAACAACAAATAAAAAAGAATCCGTTGACCCATTCTCTCGAATCCTAAAAATATTTCTTAAACTTCCGTCCAGAGGCTTGAGATCAAATAACACTTTATTTTCACGATAAATTCTAATACGAACGTAATCCACAATTTCATCCTGGAACCCTCCACTAAATTGGCCATGGATGATGGTGACTCCGGTCCCGGTTTCCCAGAACAAAATCGCTCCAGTGGCCGCGGCCGTGTCCGGCAGTCCAAAATAAGCTACTGCTCTTTTGGGGGTACTCACACAATTGGGAGCTTGAGCATTTAAGCGCGTAACGCTGGGGTAAAAAGTTCGCTTAATGATTGGATTAAAAGGTACGCGTAACACCGGGATAAAGCGAGCACCAAGAATAATACTTGAGTGAAAACGTAGTTTGCGCGTTGGAACAGGAATTGCAAAGTTGAATTTCTGAAGATAGTTGGAGGAAAGATTGCAGAAGATATTAAACTTTGACATTGGTACGAAATGCAGCCGGTTCGTGAAAAAAAAATTTCAATTACATGGTTTCAGATGGTTTTTTTTATCTAACTAATGAACGATTGCGTAATATGACGATAATATTTTTAATATCTGTTTTATCACAAGAAAAGCAAATTGAAGAGATAAGTTTCGATTAAACAATAAAGAATGTATACTAATTTCATTATTTGAATATTTAAAGAGACCCCAACGAGGGTTATTTAAATGGAAAGAAGAAGAAAATATTATTGTGTTAATACGAATTTCACAATATCATAGATTCATAAATAATGATTTATAAAACCAACAAAATTATTATCATTTACAGTATATATTTTTTAATTTATTTATTTTAATAAGACATACAATTATTTCTGGTTTTTTAATATACTTTTTCTTTTCTGTGTTTGATCCTTTTTTTTTTTTTTTTTGATTTTTCAATTGGTTTTGGTTTAATTACTGTAAATTTAATTTTTAAAAATGTTTTCTTAATTAATTAAAATTTTTATTAATTGTATTTTATTTATTATGATATGAAGTTTTTAATAAATATAATTAAATTATTAAAATATAATAAAAATAAATGATAATTATTATTATAATTATATATACTGTATTATTTAATAAACCAATTTTATTACAAATTATTTTTTAAATAAAATAACAATTTTTTTATTATTTACAAAATTTATATAACAAAATTTATATAACAAAATTTATATAACAAATTTAATGACAAGTTTATCATGTAATATAAGATCTGAGTTTAAAGCGCAGTTTATACTTACGTACAAGCCATCCGGGTGATCATACGTATGTAATGCGTAAGAATTTAGCCCGATAAGGAAGTCGAACTTTGTTATATATCAGAACAATATGCCCATTATTGGACTAGCTAGCAAATCTTTCAAAGATATTTTCTCTTCCACAGTGCGGTGAGAACGGGGCTCTTTCGTATCTTAAAAAAAAAAATATACATCATCAACAATGGATAATGACCACGTCGAAAGTCAGGCAAATGATTCTAAGGCAGTGGCGATTTTTACCACTAACTCACAAGATCCCTCATTTATAAAGTCGTTTCCACAACACCTAACGGGTCGATTCAACTTTACTCAAATCACTCCGGACAAACTTGAAATTACCGGTCAATTCACAGGCGAGATAAAGGAAGAGAACACCGAGGAATATAGATTTTGGATTGTTGATAGAAACGGGATTATATTCCAAGAATTGACAGATGCATTTAAACAAAATAATATTATTCCGAGTGGGGTCAACATGCTAAAAAATGAAGTCGAAGGTGTTAGTCTCAAGGGACCTTATGGCCTTAAGAATTTGTTCTTACAGGTGACCCTGGGAGATAGCATTCTTGGCTTGGCCAAGATCGAAGGGGTTAATTGAGAAGCCCTTGGTAATGGTGGAAAAAAAAAATGTAAATAATTATACGAATTAATTTTCGAGGAATATAAAATAATGGACAAATACAAAGACATTTGACTACATTTTGCGTGTGAGCATTGTTATCAAGTAACTTTAACTTCTGTCTTGTAACCAAATTGTCTTTTAGACTAGCCGTGAATTATATTGAAGGTTTCTATCAGCTACTACGAAGTTTTATCACAGCCAATTGCATTCAAACAACACTTGATTTTAAGTTAAAATGTCCGATGAACAATAATAATAACGTGGTTTGATCGATAGCACCAAGAATTTTCATGTGTACATGACAATTTTAAGAGATCATGCAACAATTACGCACTCACAAAGTTTGATTAATTGATGTTATGATTATATATAAACTTTGTTTGACATTTAAGTCGGATTGTTCAGCATTAATACCTATTATCAATATTCGACCACAACAAATTTAAAATGTCATTAAAAATTCTTGTGTTTCTTGTCGTCTTTATCGCGATCCTTGCAAAAAAAAAAGAAAGAGAACAAAAATTCGAAAATTGTGATTCTTATGAAGAAAGCGGAAACAATTTCTTTGACGAAAACGATGATTTCGATGAAGAAAGTCTTTTTGGTGACGACGAAGATTCTATAGATTATAAAGAAAGTTCTTACGATGACAATGAACATTTATTTGAAGAGGATGAGGATGATAATAATTTCTTTGATGACTATTGCAAAATTTTTCATGGAGAGAATAAAAGAGGTGAACTGAATTGTGTGTAATTTTCGCATAAATGAAAAAATTTATCAATGATTACAATATATTCTGAAATCTTTTAGTCGCGGAAAATGGCACACATAACAATCGCAACATTTATTTACACTATTTAAACTATTACGAGCATTTTTGTAGCAAGCATGATTAACAACTTTGATGATATCCAACTATCAGATCACGAAGAACAAGGAATGCTTAAGAAAATTCAGTAATTGATATTTTCAAATGTATTTTATATATCGTAAATCCTATAATAATTCGTGCTTTAATATTAAGAAAAGGTTAAATTCAAGAAAAGTTACATATTACACACATTGTGATTATTACAAAATTATTGTTTATATTTTATATATTTTTTTAAAAGTAATATTTTATTTTTATAATAAAAATTTATCTCTTAATATTAAGTATATTAAAATAAAATGAATTAAAACAAATTAAATTATTTAAAATCATAAATTAAATCCATTTTTGTAAAAGTTAATTTATTTTTTTGTGTATTAATATTAATTAAATACAAGAAATTATATAAATTAAAATATAAATTAAATAAAAAATTTTTTTATTTATTTATAATTTATTTTTAAAAATCAATTATCTTATACAAATATATTATATATAATTTTTTAAAAAAATAACTATAATTAAAAATAATATATATATATATATATATATATATAATTACTATATATTAAAAATAAGATATAAAAAAACTTGTCAAATTGATTTTTTTTTTGAAACTTATTATTTTTTTATTACAAATACCAATATATAAAACTTTTATAAATTTTTAATAAATATTAAAAATTTATAGTACTGTATATACAATTTCAATTTAATTTTAAATTAAAAAAATAAAAATAAATAAATAAATAAATAAATAAATAACAAATATATATAAACTGTATTTTGTATAATAATTTGTCGCTAGATTTAATTGCTTAAGTCAACTATAATTTTAAAACATCTTTAGAAAATATCAAAAATTAATTTATTTGATTTAATAAATTTTTTAATTTTTAATTTTTAATTATTTAAAAATTAACTTATAAGCATATTATTTAAAAATTAATTTATAAGCATATTATTAAAAAACATACAATATATCGATATTGGATTTTTTCTAATTATATAACTATAATTTAAAGATATAAAGTAAAAAATTATTTATATAATTATTATTTTCAAAAATTTTTTTATATCTTTATCAAATCATATAATTTATTATATTACTATTAAATAAATATATTAATTTTAATTTTTTTTTTAATATAGTTTAACCAATCAAGTTAACAAACCAATATTTAATTCAAAAATATCTCTTTTTCTTATATAAACCAAAATAAAAAAATTGAAATGTATCAATATATACAGTATATATTAAATAAAATATTATATAATATAATTTTTTTAATTGATCAAGTTTTTTTTTTTTTTATATAAAATCCAAATGTATATATATTTATTTAGCATAATAAATTAATATCCTAATAAAGTTTCAATAATAATAAAAAATAAAAAAAGGTTATTATAATTTTAAATTATTATTAACAGTTATTGACGACACAACAATTTTAATATCAATTTTGATTTTACGGAAAAAATAAAAATCGTTAGATTAATATATTTTAATATTTTTTGATAATAAATCAAAACGAACAATGTGATAAAAAAATAATAATCTAATATGAAACAACAATTTAAATTATTCGTATTAACGACCGATCGTATTTAGTTTAAATATAATGCTCATCTATTTAACAATATAGATAAATTTGATGGTGGCATTTAAGATTAATAATAAAATAATTAGTGATAGTATACCGTATATAAAGTATCATTTTTTATTTTTTTCATTTCGTAAATAAATATATGTTTATTTATATTTATATATCAAATGATGTGAGATATGCAGAAATTTTGTTTTCGAAAAAAAAACAATTAACGGTAAAATCAATCCATAGGAATCAGCTTGCAAATTGTTTGCATTCGATTATACTACGCATTCCTTTTAATAATGGTTCAAGCCTATGAAATCACGAGATTCTATTTATCATTTTATGCAAAATAATTATTTGATAATCAACCACGTGTTTTCCTCATGAACGCGCATAGGAAAATCGCATTCTCTAATTAGTGCTCTTACAATAATGTGAATTTACTTTGCATATTTACAGTATTAACTTTGATTTGCACGTCGAATCAAATCGGATTCACAAAATTTATTGGTCGTGATACAAAACTACCGTAGTATTGAATGTATGATGTATGCTTTTTTTTTTTTTAGCTCACGTGTACTACGCTTTTTCTTGTTTAAAAAGGGGACGTAATTTCCTTCCACAAAATAATTGAAAATCGACGCTCCTTAAAGCTTATCTCCTACCATAACTTCCCGAAATACACCAAATATAGAAAGCCAAAATGGTTAATTTCTATCCTCTTCCATCGAAAGAATCTATCGTATTTATCTTACTATTATACTCGACCACATTACTTTTCTCGATTTCCGCGTCAATACTTACACATGATTTCCTGAATCATCTATCCGGTCTAGTTCCAGAAAGTGAAATATCGTGGGCTCACCAAACGAAATTGATTTGAATGTTGAGCATACAGATTGATTTTGCCTTGTTTAAAATTAAAATATGGGTTGCGGTTTACTTTCCTAATACTTTAATAATTGTAAAAAAAATTAGTCAAATGGCTCTAGTGATAGATCACTGACAGCAAATTATATAATAACTTCACGCTTATTTTTTTAATATATAAATTCGGAATAGCATTTACAAAAATTGTAATAATAATATTGGCATAAAACAGATAACTCAAATTTATTATCAAATAATACATTAGCAAAAATAAATTTAATATAATATATATATATCCACGGGGATTTTTTGTTGTTGTTGTTGTAGTTTGTATTGGTTTATAATAATAATAATAAATGATAATGGTTGTACTTATCATTTTATCATTTTTTATTATACCCATTTAAATTTTATGTACAAAATAAATGGTAATATAATAATAAAATTTAATAATTCTCCATTATCTCATGTAAATAAGACTTTTTAAATATTTTTCATTATCAATTACAAATTTCTACTGGATGATAAACAATGTTGTAATTAAAGTATAAAAATAAAATCTTTATTTATGAATTACTTACCTTAAAAATGATCTTATTAAAATATAATAAATCAAGTAATTTAATATACAGTATATATAGTATATTTACATAACTTTAGTTAAATTTTATTTTATAGTTATTTTTAAAAAATAAATTTTGAAATAATTAAATAGATAATAATAATCATAATACTTATTATTATTATTATATATTAACATGTTAATGGTAGCTTTGTTGTTAGTATAAATATCTATTTATTTATTTATTTATTTAATTCGTAGTACATTAAATCTAAAACAAGTAGTTGAGGCCTTTAAATTTAATGATGAGAACAGATTATTTAATTTTCAATATTTTTTACATAAGATTAATAAATTAGAAGAAGAACGATAACACATTGAAAAAATAGTAAAAATCCAAAATCAGTTCAAATCAGATAAATTCGATTGTTATATTTTGATAGCTAAAGAAAAATTTTTTTAAATGGCAGTAATAATTTTTTTTAAAGAAATATGCAGTTAATATTAAAGAGATTTAATATCCGGTCTGATTTTTCGAAAGAAAAGATATCAATATAAACTACTGTTATAATTTCGAAAGAGTTTTTGTAAGTGAAGTTATAGCTTGAATGATTTAAAAATTTAAATAATGTACAGTATAAAAAGATTATAATCATTTTGTCGACTAATTCGATGATAACGAGGAATTTTTATATGAGTTCTATATAAACCAAAAAGAAAACCATCGTATTGATTGATTAAAATAATGTTTGACACGGAAAACAAGAGGAATCTGAAGATCTGATCTTTGATGAAAATTCCCAAGGCTTTTAAAATTCCATTTTTTAAGAAAAAAAGAGTCTTGAAATTTAGAAAAGATTTTTTTTTTAAAAAAAAAGAATTATTATAATTCTTTCTATGTTATTTAATATTTTTGTATACGTAAGTTAGATAGTCTAAAAAACCTAAGTAACTCACACATAATTAGTCGGTTAAAAAATTGGATAATGATAGTATTCGGATTTATTACTATAATAATTTCATATATTACAGTAGTTCCATAAGATATATATATTATATTTAAAAAAAAAAAAATTCGCTCGAAAGATCAAAACTCATGATTTTAAATAACATTTAGTATACATGTTTTCTAGTTAATTTATGCAAAAGTTATGAAGAAAAAGATATGGATAAATTATTAAGAAAAATTAAGAAGTTGTCCCTTAACCTACATATTTAACTTATCACTATGTTCCGAATTATTTTCATGTAACTATGGTTTTATTGATAGAAAACATTAATTTTATTAGATTTCACATATCCAAGCCAAATAAATAAGAGCATCTACAAGTTAGCAATAGAGATTTTACCAAATTTATGGAATAACCCACCCTGGGCTAAAGTTTGGTTTCATCAGTTTATGCATTAATGTTCGGAAAGCGTCTTGTATTGGTTTGATCTTGAATGATATATTTGTTTTAAGTTTGAAGCCAAGCAACTTCTATAAGTATTCTCAGTAAATCTCACCTT
>CAJVPV010002774.1:0-12372 GCA_910591835.1 Acaulospora morrowiae
TTTTTTTTTTTTGTGTAATGTCTTCTCGTCAATTCAATTTAAATATATACACGCAGCAAATTATGTATGAGTTACAAAGTCGAATTTCTTATTGGTTTTATTGACCGAATTAAATTTCGATGTTATATTTTAATTTACTTTTATTATTTTTTTTTTTAATATACGATACATTACCAGTCTCTTAATAATCTGTTGTATATTCTCTTAAAACAAGGTTATATATTTGTTAAACAAATCGAGTCTTATCGGTGAATAGAAAAATGCCATCGCCCCTTCAATTCAAATTTCTCCTTTTTTTTATTTACATTTTACATTTTTTTCTCGTGTTTCATTTCTCTTTATTTTTGATTTTAGTTTCGTAAAGGATAAAGGAAGGATCCACCTTAATCATTATTGTAACATTCTAATTCTTTTCATGAAATCATTATATATCTATATTGCGTTGCATTATTTTTTATTTTTTTTTTCTTATTTGTAGCATATAAGGTGAATTTTATAACTTTTCCTTAACAATTTAATGCAATATACTATATGCTTGTTAAAAAATTCTGATTTATAAATTTAGTAAATACGGATTGCTCATTAACTTGTAGATCGAATTTTTAATTATTCCTATTATAAATTTATAATATCAAACTTTTTTATTTTAATTATTATTTTAAAGTAATAGTTAATAGATATTTTTTATTTTTGCTTAACAAATTTTAATATACAGTATATACAGTATATATATATTGAATAGGAAAACATTATTTCTTTATTTATTTCATATACAATATAAATATATATTTAAGAAAGAAACATTTCTTAGATATATATACAATAAGTTAAATGCTAGCTTATTTATAACAACTATTTAATCAATATATCAAAAAAAATTTTAAAACAATATATACAGTATATGATTAAATAATATCAAGTAACTATATAGTTTTATTCAAAATCTTTTTAAAAAATTATAATTATATTAAAGATTTTATAAAAATAAAAATAATAATAAGAAGATCTATAGGTTTATAGTACAATAATTAGTGCTCCATAGGTCAGATCACAAGATACCAGTTCAATCTTATGTAAATATGATTGAATAGAATTAATATGATATCTGATATCATAATTGTTTTTTATAAGAAACCATTTCATATATTAATCATATAGGCATTAAGATTGTTATCTTCCTATTAAGGTTTCGTGATATAATAATCATTTGGTTGATACTATAATGATTGTTATGAAGTCACTTTATATATAGATTGTATAGATTTCCTTGTATATATTATACTCAATAAGCCTTATCTCGATTCTTTTTCAAGATTTCCTAGTTTGGAGCTATCCCAATTTGACACTTGCTTAAAAGAAGTTAATCTTTAAAAAAGAATTTATCAAAGCTGCAAGTGGTAATAAAGAGCAAGTATTTTCTTCAAGGATTCAAATAAAAAGTATCAAAGTATTTAAAAATTTTATCAATCTCTACAAAATAGATATAGCTCTTAATAAATGGATTATAGGTTAGATGGTTTAAACTATACATATGATAGAAATTAATAAATCCTTAATACAATTTGATACAATTATTTGATGCAATTTGATGCAATTAATTAAGTCACTATTAAAACATATAAAATAATTGAGTTAGATGCAATTATTTTTAAGAATTTTGACAATTGAATCAACAGTAAAATAATTTATATTATATATATAGTTTAAACTAGTGATAGGTATTTTCTTCTATAAAAATCCCATCTAACATGTTGGATCTATATTTAGTATATAATTCTTATAATTGGGTTTAAGATGAATGGTAAGCTATTATCATTATAGGTAATAAGCAATATTAATTTATAATTAGAACTATCATCAGATACAATCGACATAAATACAATTGTTTTAATTGTAAAAAAACATTTAATGTATATTTCATTATGCAAGTATTAATAAAGATTTATATCATTATATGTTTATTTATAAAATAATAATAATAATAATAATAATAAGAAAAAAATTTTTTGTCTAATATAAATATTAAAAGAAATTATTTTTTTAATTTCTTATAACTTGTTATTAATATTTTTATTAATACAAATACTTAAGCATAAATTATATAATTGATAATTAATATAGTAGTTAATTGGTTTATTAATATTTTAATTATTATTATTGATATATTGACTTTATTTAAAATTTATAAAAAAAATAATAATAATAATAAGAAAATCTTTTGTCTAATATAATATTTAAAAAATATATTCTTCTAATTTCTCAAAAATTATTTAAAAAATTTTTATTGATATAGTTACTTGAGTAAAAATAGAATTCCAAAAAGTATCAAACTAATATTAAAGTAGTATTGAAATAGTGATCTATAGTAGATTTAATATATAAGTTATAATCTACTTATATAAATTTATAATAAAATTAAGTATCAAACTAGTATTAAAGTAATATCAAAATAGTATTGTTAGAAGCCTTAAATAAAAAACATATAGATAATAATTATTGTAATAGTTAATTGAATTGTTACTATTGATATTATTTTTATTAATATAGTTACTTAAATAAAAAATATATAGATAGTAATTATTCCTAGGGATGAAAAATTGAAGCAAACAATCAGAGAGCTTTACAATATATATAAATTCCAGAAAGTTCCCAAGGAATGGTTTCAGGAACCCTTATTACCTCTTCCAGATGATTCCGACACTATCAATCATATTTTGAAAGAAAGAAATATCCTTCTAATAAGTGTTCCATTGCGTGATAATGATTTCCTATCCATCAATATTGTAAAGCTACACAAGGTCTTTTCCTTTAGCAAACTTCTTGAATCCCTAATCATCAAAGAGATACTCCCAGAGCCAGAGTTTGCTCTCACACCTTTCCTTTGTTAATTCAACTTATGACTACAAACAATGAATTTTTTACCAATGCATCCAACAATTATAGCCCTTCTATACAAAACCACTCTAATACAAACATAACAAACATTATATCAAATATTTACTTCAAAACCAATACCATTAACAACAAACTACACCATACACCAAACTTAAATCGAATCAAAAATCTTATCACCTTTATAACTATTAACACCAGAGGTCTTAACAATTTCACCAAACTTAGAACCCTTGCAAATGCCACAGATGAAAGAACAGTCACATTGTGTATAGAAACCAAACTCAAGAAAGGTGATTATCGCCCCAAAAACATAAGTGGCAGAGCATTAATCTATGGAGAATCTACCAACATGACACGAAATGGCACCTTATTAATCATTGAAAAAGATTTGACTCCCTATGTTTTCAAAATCTGCGAAACTTCAGAATATTGCACTTCTATTATTTTGAAATTCAAAGGAAAAATAAATATTCTTCTTACTATTATATATCTCCCTCATAACATAAGAGAGAGGAAATTAGCCACCAATCAACTCTATCAAATGACAAAGTTCACTATTATTCATAAACTCCATTATATAATAATGGGAGACTTCAACTCTTATCCCAAGAACAGTCAATCCAACGGTGCTCCAACATCACCATCCAAACAGCTAGTATACAACTATTTCAATAATTATATAGATATTGGCCAACAATTTGATGAAAATGCTTATACCCACATCACTGCTACAAGCACTTCTCGCATTGATCAAATATGGTCTTCTAGAAATCTCGCTACCAAGATCATCTGATACGAAGTAGAAGATTGCAACACTATCCCTATCGACCATCACACAGTTTCAATTAAACTTGACTACTTTGAGTTTCAAAAAGTCAAACCCATTTTCAAATATAGCATTAAAAAAACCTCGAAAGAAAACATTCTAGAATTTACTAAAAAATTAAACTCTTGGTTTGGCCTGCTTTCATCACCTAATTGGAAGAATTTCAGTAATATTTGTAGTGATATTCTAAACAATATATCAAAAGAATCAAGGTAAATCCAGCTCCAAAAGATTACCGCACATATGCAGAAAAGAAATTAAAAAAACAAACAAAAGAAATTAACAAAGCTATAATTCAACTCAAAAACTCTCGGACACCATCACCTCTTAATCAAAACTTGTATATATTATATATAGCAGCAAATGGCCACAACAATCTATCAATCAAGAGCCTCTAGAAACTCAAGAAGCTTCTAATTAAAGAAACATTAATTCAATTCCAGCAAGAAATGTTGGATGAGTACAGATTAAATTTTGAAAACATGATTGAAAATTTTTACAACAAATCCAAAGGATATATTCAAAAAGCACTTGGGTCAATTAAACCTAAACTGGATTTATACAAAATCTACAATGACAAAGAACAGATTGAAAATGATTTGGACCTTATACAAGATGTTATTAACAAATATTTCAAGAATATTTTATGGGTCAGAAGTTTCAACTTAGAACAATTCTCCAATTGGTATGAGGAATATTCCATCAAAACAATCGATCCAAAAATTTATGACAATGTAATACAACCATTCAATCAGGCAATAGTTTAAGAAACTATCATCAAATTACCCAAGAATAAAGCTCCCGAAAAATCTGGAGTTAGCTATGACATCATTAAACTTATGGGCAAAAAAACAGTGATATACTTATCCTACATCTTTAATCAGATCTTATCATCCTCCACTATCTCTGCATCATGGAAACAGACAACTATCACCCTCATCCCCAAAAAACTTGTTTGGAGTCACAAACTCAATAATACAAGACCTATATCTCTTATTGATTCCGTCAGGAAAGTATTCACTGGTATAATCAACAGGAGATTAACAAAAGTCCTCAAATCAAATAATGTTTTATCAGAATTCAACTTTGCTGGCCTTCCCAACCAAAGCACCATGGAACCATTAACAATAGTTAATTCCATCCTAAATGTGACTAACACAAGCAACAAAGAATTCTGGTTTGCATTCCTAGATATCGCAAAGGCTTTCGATTCAGCCCCCATTCCTTCCATCAAAAAATCCCTTGAAAGAATTAATTGTCCTAAAAACATTATCAACTTATTCATTAATCTCCTCAGTAACAAAGAAGTTTCTGTCAACATACCGTTTGAAGTCACAAATCCTTTCCAAGTAAATAATGGGGTTGAACAAGGTGAAATCTTATCACCCATTATTTGGGTCATTTTCTATGATTCCTTGATTACCAAACTAGCCTGTCATCAGTCTATTCAAAATTACATTGCCCCCAATGCTTTGATATATATGGATGACTTGGCCCTCATCGCTGATAGCAAACAAAGATTGGAAAATCTTTTCTTAACAGCAAATCAATTCTTTCAAATGAACAATATCATGTGTAACAAGGAAAAACAAAAATAATTTCAAACATCAAAATCAAATGCGGTCTTAGCAGTATCATCAAATTTGATAACTCACCAGTCCAGATCTTAAAACCCCATAAGAGCATAAAATACTTAGGTATGCTTATATCTCCCAGGAAATCTTTTAAGTCCAACAGGAAAGCCTTCTCTCAAATCACAGATATGATTACAAGAGAACTACTTAAACACAACTGGAAAAATGAAATCAAATAACAGATATGTGACTGGGTTATTATGGGGAAGTTCGAATATTTCCTTACCTCATCTTATCTTAACAAGACTTCACTCAATCAACTTTAAACTAAAGTGAGCAAACTTATCAAATCAGCATATAAAGTTACATCCAGGTGTTCGAATGCAATTCTCGTAAGCCATTGTGGCCTTAACATCACATCCCTTGAAGAAAGGCAAAGATCTTTCTTAATTGGAAATCTCATATCTAAACTTTCTATGCCAACCACCAGAAAATACCTACTTTAAAAATTGCAATCGATTCAAAAGAATAAAGCAATCTGGTTTTGTCCAATCTGTAATCCAGAAAAGTTTAGCCAGGACAATTGGATAATTTACGCAGCTAAAATTGCTAAGGATATCAAAATTCAGATATGTCCTCCCAACTGTACAACATATCACAGTAATACCGAGAATTCAATTGACTTGCTATTCAACAATTTACAATCCAGCAAAAGAACCACAGCAATCAATACAGCCAATGCCCTCAACATTAAGTTCATTAACCAACTCCTAAAGTATAACAGCAATGAAAAACTTACATGGTTTCAGCTTATATCACATACAGGCATAGTGCGTTGTGGACCCGAACCCAGCTGGTTCAAGGATTTTTGCAATTCAACCAATCTTCTTGACTTCCATGGTCCAATACTCAACTCCAAACCATCCTTCTAGTACATATATAGCATTAATTGTTTCGTCAAAACATATAAAAGGCATCATAATATATGTGAGAGAACTATTCTCAAAGGGAGGTATTATATAGCAGATCCGAACAATAACCTATCCAGATACAGTGGATGTCCAAGGGAAACTCTCATAACAGGTCTCTGTACAATATCCTTTACAAGCACATCTGCATCCTCTCTGTGGGTACTCTCCAACCCTAACAAACCAACTGAATATTGTTTAAGCAACATAATCAATGAATTGTACAATACATCTCAAAGAGATAAAAGCATCATTCAGTCCATCAACAATTTCTCAACCTCCTCTTTCATCTCATCACTTCAAAGCATTGGATTTCACCAATACTACCATCTCCAACTCCACCAAGGCAAAGTCATCACAAATGACACCAGTATTGAGTTAACCAACTCAGGCCATCCACTAGGTGACCTCTTGCATGTCCTATTCGACATTCTCCATTGGTGTTCACTAAACAGCACAATGGAAATCAGAAACAATAGAAAAATACTCCAAAATGCCTCCAACTATTCAAGAAGAATGACCAAAGTCAATTTCGCACCAATAATTGTAAGAATCAATCAACTAATTGAAGATAAATCGATCCAAATTATTTATACCAAGCCAAAGTCCAATCCAAAAACCAGCAATCTCATCCATTAGATCAATTCTTTATTGCACTTTCCAGAAAGCCCGCTAATCAACAACCAACAACTCGGCAGCAGTGTCAGATGGTACAAAAAGATCTTAAGTATTATCAAAACTTATATAATTTGCGAAAGCATATTAATTTTAAAAACATTCAAATCCTTCCATAACCCACACGGCCTCAAAATAATCAGCAAATCTAATAAGGATATCAAATATATCAAATCTAACAAATACAGTGACCTGATTGCTTTCAGGGTTAAATTACTTTCAGGAACACTTTCCACAAGGAAAAATCTCCATGAATTATACCCCAAACAATACCCAGACCCATATTGTCCCAGGTGTGACCTTTGTACTAAGGATATACAACATGTCTTTAAGTGCCCATCTGTAGCAGAAAATATCAAGCAAATTATTTCCAATATTAATATTATCTTTCACCTTGAGGATAATCATAAAATGATCTCTCGCGCGTGGCAACTAGTGGAGTTAGCTTGCAGCATTATAGACAATATCTTTTCCACATCCAATCTCATCAATTGGACCAAAGCATCAACTGAATCCCTAACACAGCTCTACAAGTTAATCTGGTTACCCCGATACAGCACAGCCAATACCTCTCCTACCACTAGCATCAAATGGAATGAGAATCTCCACAATACCTCAACAGAAAAGAAAAACAATCAAAACACTAGCAAACCTAATACATCCAAAAGCTCCTCTTCATCTGCCTACCAAGATCTAATCATCACTGACTTATCAACCACAGTAGCAGACTTCTATATTCAAAGCAAATATAATTTCTCTAAATGTATTTCTAAATTAATAACCGATTATTCTAACTTCCTTTCACAAAATACTGAGTAGGTATTCATAGCCTGTGTTGTTTTAAAATTTATTTTCAATACTAGTTAAGTGGTTACTGTAGGCAAGTTAGTATTTAACTCATTGTCTTGTTACATATGAAAAATATTGTTTCTTTCACAATGTATATATATCACTATATAAATTAAATAAAGAAATGATGTTTACCTACTAAAAATATATATATATATATATATATATATAGTAATTATTATAATGATTAATTGGATTTTTGTTATTGATATTATTGTTAATATATTAATAAATTAATTTAAATAAGCTTTATTGTTTTGATTTGATTGATATAATAAATTTTGATTGAATAATTGCTAAATATTAATTAATTAGAGAATAAATTAATTTTAATATTTGTAATTGAAAAAAATTATAAATTTTTTAAGTAATACAATAAATATTATCAAGATAAAAATATATATTAAAATTGTATTAAAACAAATATTAAATTTAATAACTTTGTTTAAATATAGTTTTGAAAAGTATTATAAGTTTAATAAGTATAATAGTAATAATTAAGGTAAAGATATGTTCTTAAATTAAAGACAAGGATATAATTTAAATATTTCTTATTATTAAAAAAGTTTTTTTTTAATATAAAAATAAAAATAATTATCTATAAAGATTTTTTGCAGTTTAGATTATCCAATTTAAATATTTTTTGAATTATATCCTTATTAAAATAAAGAGTAAATAATTATAGTACATTGCAAAACTTTTGGAATTTTTTATTTATTCATTCATTACTTAAAAACTATTATATAAAAATTAATAAAAAATATATTAAAAAAAGCTTAAAATTTAAAGATTTTATTGACATATAATTAATAATTAATTCTTTTACTATTATTTTCAATTATTAATTTATACCTCTCTTTCATTGAACTTATAAGATTAATTATAATTCTATTTGGAATTTTTTCCTATTTTTCTATCATAAATTGTTTTAATTTTAAAAAATTTTGAGATAATCTTATTTCTATATTTCTTTTAATAATAGACCAAAGGTTTCAATAGGATTTAAATCTGAACTATTAAAAGGCCAATCTATAATTTCAGAAAAATTTTCATTTAAAAATTTTTTAAAAATTTTATTAATATGTTTGGAATTATTATTCTGTTGAAAGCATTAATTGTTTTTAAACAATTCTTCAATTTCTTGTTTATATTTTGTAAAATATTAATATAAAATTTTGCATCTATAATTTCTTTAAAACAAAAAAAGAAATTTTTTCTTTTAAACAAAATTCTTCCCATACAAAAATTTTTGTACAATCTTTTTTTAGGCATTCTTTTAATTGATCTTGTACCTTTGTATCACTAAGTAATTGTATTTCTAAATAGTTGAAATGCTGTCACTAGTCAAAATAGTACCATTCGGTATACTGCCACTCATCAAACATTCGAATATACAAACATTTGATATAATATTACTTGGCAACAATTTGACATATGCCAAATTATAAAATAATATTTTAATTTGTTAATACTTGCCAATTATTTAACATATTTATATTTATAAATTAATTATAATAATTGTAAAAAAAAAATTAAATTTTAAAAAAATTAAATTTAGATACAAATTGTTTTATATCTAATATAGTCGAATTTTAGTGTTTTTAAATATTAAACTTGTGGTTTAATAAAATTATAGCTAAATATTTACAAGAATAATACAATTTAATATTTTATATCTAAATGGAATAAATCGGTCAAAAATATTGTAAATAGAAATTATATTTTATATTTAATTAAATAAAATTCAATATTCCATAATTTAATATTTATTTCATTTTCTAAGTTAAAATGAAATCTCAAATCTGTTAAATTAACTGGTTTAAACCATTAAATAAAAGCCAATTTATGATATACAATACTATTTGAAAAATTAATCAAATGTATGAAAAAAAATTAAACTTGTCCTGAATATAAATTAAAACTTCCATCATGATTCACAAATCAGACTAATACAAATAAACTCTTTATATTTCATAAAGATATGAGAATCAAAAATTTCACTTTCTATTTAGTATCTTCTATATTGATTTGCTTTATTCTGAATAAATATCGAATTATTAATATTATTTGTAAATAGTTTTTGAAAGTTCATTGTTTTATATAAAGCCTTATAATATTTGACTAATAGATTCAATATTTTGATAGGTAATATTAAATTCAAATTCTTTGAAATTTTTTTGATCCATTGGTAACCGTTTTATAAATATTAAATATATTATTTAAAAATTAATATAATTTGTTAACCAAAAATTAATCCAGTTCAAAAATTAAGTTAATATTTGATCCATTATTCAGAAATTCAAATTCTATTTTATTTAAATAAATTGATATCAAATATAAAATTTGACAATTATTTATTAGTCTTTGTATTAATTCTGATTCAATTTTTCAATAACTATTTGACAAAAAATCTATATTAAAATTTATTAATAAATACTATAAGTAATAAAACTAATATATACTAAAAACTTATCAAGTATATTATTTATTCTTTGACCTGTGGGTCTATAGCACAGTGGTTAGTGCTCCACAGGTCAGATCACAAGATACCAGTTCAATCCCATGTGAAGGCGATTGAATAGAATTAATATGATATCCAGCACTATAGCCAGTTATGTGCTATTTCTCATAAGAAGCCATTTCACATGCTGATCCGGTAGACGTTAAGATTGTGATCTCCAGAAAAGGAGTTGTGATGTGATGATCGTCCGGTTGGTGCTATGATGATTGTCAGAAGTTGGACAACAAAAAGGTATAAAAGGTGTCCGGTTTGAGAAAAAATGGCTTGGTGATTGCTCTCCCGTGATACCTGATGTCTCTTTCTGCAAGTTACCAATAGTCTGGTTTGAGTTAGAGATTTCCTCTACAGAGTTTTATTTGCCATAATAGGTACTACCCCCCAGTTTTCCCTTCACTTTCCCTTAAATATTCCCGGTTAGAAATAGAACTTAACATAAAATAGCAATACTAATGGAACATATGCATATTAGCCTTGACTTGTCTGAGATGACAGTTAATAGCAAAAAGCTGATATGGGGGTAAAATCCAATAATAATCCATAGTGGTTTAGAATAGCTCATAGATAGTAATTACCTGTAATATATATAAGATACATATGTGAACTAAATAAATTCGTTCAACATTGGGTAAGACCCTGCTAGTTAATTAAAAAAATAAAAATAAAAATAAAAAGAGAACCTTTTTACCTTTGTAAAACTCAGATATGTATTTTGCTTTTGAATTAATAAAATAATAATTTTTTTCTAAATAAATATATAATCTTTTTCCATGGTTTCCTTTTGCTAATTTATAAGCTTATTGTTTAAACTGTTTCAATATATTTTAATATTTATAAGAATATAAAAAATAAATATTAACCACTATATAGAAAATACTTTGAAATTATATGTATAGTTTATTAATAAAGACAAGAAATATTAACTATTATCTATATATAAAATTATATAATTCAAAGATTTAAATAAGAAAGAAAAGCAGATTAATATATATTTTTAAAAAAAAGCTAAAAATATCTTATAAAATATATATATATATATTTTTTTTAGATGAACAGGTAATGATGCAGATCTTTATTGATACTTTTGTATATGAAAATATATCAAGTGTTTTTTACAATTGAAACAATTGCTGATTTATATTGATTGAGTCTGATAACAATTTTAACTATAACTAATACTGCTCTGTCTAGATAATAGCTTATCATCTATCTTTAAATCCAACTATAAGAATTATACACCAAAGGTGAATCCAACATATCGAGTGGGGTTTCTATAGGGGAATTCCTATTACTAATTTAAACTACCTAACCTATAACCCGATCTTGAGGCCTTATGTCTATTCTACAAAAGTTGATTAGGATTTCCGGATACCCTGATACTTTTCGTTTGGATCCTCGAAGGGGATACTTGTTCCTTGTCACCATCTGCAGCTTCGGTAGGTCTTTTCTATAGACCACTTCTTTTAAGTAAGCGCTGGATTAAGATAGCTCCAAACTAGGAAATCCTGATAAGTCAAATTCGGCCTATTGGATACAACATACACAGGGGACCTGCATAATCTATATATGAAGTGACTTCATAATGATCATCATGCACCAACCAGATGATCATTATACCATAACACCTTAACAGGAAATCATAATCTCAACGCCTTACCAGATCAGCATGTGAATATTCAACCACTTTTACCTGGAGTTGAACTGGTATCTTGTGATTTGACCTGTGGAGCACTAACCACTATGCTATAGACCTACAGGTCTTATCTTATAAAATATATTAAAATCTTGAATTAATTAGTTATGCTATTATATTGTAAAGTATTTTTAATTAAAATTATAATATTCTAATAAGATTCTTATACAATATTATTATATTTTTTTTATATACAGTATAAAAAATATCCAAGTTTAATTTTAATATGGTCTGGCACAAAAAAGTTGATACATCAATATGCTTATAGTAGAAAATTTTTTTTTGAAATTTATTGATATATTTAAATAAATTGACTTATAAATTAGGTTTTAAGGAATGTATCAGTAGAAATTTATTAAAATATATACACAAAC
>CAJVPV010002775.1:0-12369 GCA_910591835.1 Acaulospora morrowiae
AACAATTAAAAATATAATATATATATATATTTTTATAAATTAAATTTATTAACCAATCAAAAATTGCGTCACTATTTCGGCATTGCGTCACAATTGTGGCATTGCGGCATAATTGCGGCATTGTGGCATAATTGCGGCATTGTGGCATAATTGCAGCAAATCACATGATTGAGTCATAATTAAAAATAATTGCAGCAAAATCTTATAATTGCGTCATATTAAAATAATTGCGTCAAATTATATAATTGCAGCACAATTGCGTCAAATTATATAATTGCAGAAAAATCACATGATTGCTTTATATTAAAATAATTGCAGTACAATTGCAGCATTGCGTCACAATTGCGTCAATTGTGTCAACTATAAAAAAAATTCGTTTGACTCAATTACTAAATTCTTGATTTTAAATTGCGTCTGACTCAATTCAATAATTTCTGCCACATGTATAGTTCAGAGTACTCTGGTTTTTCAGGCCAGCATAGTTTGATTTTGAAATGACTTTTTATGCTTCAAGATGCCAGTGGCAAGTTTGTTATTAATTATTTTTGTGACAATTTTTCTACTTGTTTCGATAAGAGAAATTGGACATGTATCTGTAAGGTTATGTAACCAAATAATTTTTTTGATAGCAGAATAATTGCTAATTGCTTCCAGAATTTAGAAACCTGACTTGATATAAGAAAGCTATTGAAAAGTGTTCTTAAGTGATTTTTTATTGTTGGTCCAATATAAATCTAAGTTTCATATGATATAAAAGTAAGTTCAGATGCATTTTGTTTAGGAGGTTGCTGAATGCCTGCTTTGTTTTTAGATTTGAAATTGTTGCTATAAGGTTGTCAAAGATGTTGAAAATATGATTAAGTGGTTTATAATAAGTATTCTATTTATTATTTAAAGAAAAGAACTTATGATATAGAATTTTCTTGAAAGATTAGAGATAATAGCTGTGAGTTTGTCAGAATTATTATGAAGTTAATTGTTATCTCCTGTTAAAATTGAACGGTCGAGAGAGAGCTTTAAATTATCTAGTACTTTTTTAAGAACATTTTTAGATCTGATTCAAAATTTGTAATAGTTTGACTCTATTGTGTTTTGTATTTCTTGAGCAATAAATTTGTTAAGTTTAATTAATTTTTCTTTAATCAAGATTTTTAGCAGTTTTTTGAAATCTTTGATACTTGGAGAGTTGTTAATGATTTTTTGCAAGGCAATGATAGCAATTTTTGGGAGCTTGAAGAGAGAACTGTTGCTATAATTATTTTTATTTTTGTTGATTGCTTTTTTTATAGCTCTTATGGCTTTAATATAGTGTTTAAGAAGGTCAATGTTTCAAGTAGAGACTAAACACTTTTTTTTTGAAATATTGTTATTGAGAGAATTTTTAATAATGTTGTTTAAAAAGTCCCAAGATAGGTTATTGATAGTGAGACATACCAGTTTGATGTTTTCTTGAAAAGCTTTAATGTTCTCTGAGTTGGTTTCTTTGAATTGATATATATTGATATTAAAGCAAATTCTATTGGGCTTGTACTTGAACCAGTCCAAGATGACTATTATTTGTTTGTAATCTGAACTTATTGTAACAATCTTAACCTATAACTGTGCCATGGAACCTTACTGTGCCAAGTGACCTGGATGCTCTGGAAGGTATTTGATCTGCCTCTAATAACCTACAAGTCTAAAAAACGTTTTCAAACAATTATCAGATGCATATACTGTATGATGTGATTCTAACTCTTGATGATATGCCATGCCATCAAAACACCACTAATTAATTACTATGAGCTAATGTAATCAAATTAGAAATATAAGGCCATAGAGTGTGCATATTGTTTTTTTTTTTTTTTGTAGGTAAACATTATTCTTTATTTTATTTATATATTGTTAACATCAAATTTGTAGTAAGAGACATGACATGACATGTGAGGTCTGGCGCAGTGCTGCATGGGGCATCAATCATGTATCAATTATGCATGATTGATGGGCACAAAGCTTGTCAAAGTTTAGTACTTTTGCATAACGCGACGATAGATTTAGAGACATGTCGCAGTCATATAAATAGCAGTAATATTCAGATGTAAAAAAGGGAGACAGAAGCAATTAATAAAATACTACTTTTGCGAAACCCAACTGCTTGTATCAGTGCAACGATAATTAATAAATTTACCTTATTTGTCTTTTAGTCATCCTAGAGAGGATCTGCCGCCCTATAGTTTGACAGGGGAGATCAGAAGAGGAGACTAATTAAACCAAGGGAAAGATTAAGATAATTATCACTACACATACCTTTGGTATCGCCAGGGACACAGACCCACTCACCCAATGTAGCACGAGTCTTGGTCTGGATTGACGACAGACTTGCCGTTGAGGATAACAATATAACAAGGTAATATTATGAAAGAAACAACATCTCTCAAAAAAACTATTTCCCAAACACACTTGCATCGCAAAAAAATTACTAAATTAGGAAACCCAAAATTTCTTTATGGAAAAAAAAAGCAAAAGATCTTAGGGAGTCCTCCCTTCCCAAGGGTCCAATAATCAACAATGAACACATCCTTTTCGATGTACTTATAACCAACATTAAAAGTCCTCAAGCCATTATTATTATAGAAACCCTAAAACAAACAAAATCTCTACCTCTACTCCTACTCAATCAATTCACCTTTCCAGGCTGGAAAACTGTTCAAAAGTATGGATAACACCAGTCCACTTCCTACAAAGTGAACTAGAAAGTACCAATATCATTAGTGTTACTTTTGAGGAACATCAAAGAATCAGATTATCACTTATACTTACACATGTTACTATAACTCTGCCAAAACCAATGCCCCTAGAAGACTTAAATTCTTTCATAGAATTTTAGTATACCTTCAAATTAACAGATGAGGACAGAACAGATATTATAAGAGAGATTATGAAGCATGATCTCAACTATGGTTCTGAAAATTGGAATCAAATAGAATTGAATAGAATCACATAAGGTTCAGAACACTATTAAAAATGATGGTGGGGTATACTCTACCTATTAAATTTAATATAACTTGAGAATCAAATACAGAATCGAAGAGAATCGTTAGGATTCTTAATCTCAACTATGGCTTGACATCCTTGGAAGAAACTTAACATAAACATCTCTGAAGAAAATAAAACTTTTATTCTTGAAAGAAAAACCAGAATGCCTTTACCCCCATCAAACACACCTGCACCTACAGAGAAAATGATCAATGACAATAGTATGCAGTCTGATTCTTCTCCTGCGACAATACCTGCATTGACTCCTGAACCTGTATCACCTTTGGACAATAACCTAGCACACAATCCATATGAATATGAAACAAGCAATGCATGCACCTCTACATTCTCACGTGAGAATAACACCAACTCAAGCAACACACAAAATATCACTGAAATGAAAATTGATGATCTCTCCACAGAAATCGAGCCACACATGCAACTCACAACTAGCCTCTTTTTCTGGGCTGATGAAACTAAAGCCACACTATAGATTACAACCAATAGTCAACCCAATAGTGACATTCGTAGCAGCACCTCAGAAAATGAACAAACCAAGATTCTTATGTACTGCGAAAAGATAACCATCTGTTTCAGAACTCCAAAAGATATACTCAAACTCTTTATCAAATTCAAAGATGATCCTAAAGGTCCTCCCAGATTATCATTAAAGGTTATCTTCTCAAAAATTGTTTATAGAGACAGGGACTTTTTCAGAATCTTTACAAAAAGCAAATTAATCAAAGGTCAATACCAACGAGAATATGAAAACATTGAGAATGAGTTCAAAGCAAACTATTTTAAAGCAAATAATATTGGATATATTACCAGAATCACCAGAAAAAAAATCTGTATAATCATCAACAAAACACTTTTCGCAGTCTACCTCAAATTAACTGACCTTATAAAATTAAAATTTTGGCAAGTCGTTCAACTCTTGAAGTACGACTTCAATTTCTTCTTTGATACTGCACTAACCAAAATAGACTATCAAGAATTATACAACAAGTGTGAAGAACACATCAAAATGAAATTGCTCAATCTTCCTGAGTTACCTAGTGACATTTCAGCCTCAATTAAAATTAAACTATCCAAAGTTATTTCCATTACCTCACCAAAATTTATCAAAAAAGTGGCAGAGTATCTTAGAGCATATTATAACTTCAATCTACTCCTATCCTCTTTCTTCATACAAAGGTCAGACCTCCCAAAGAACCCAACTAATCTCAAAAAAAAACTTCATGGTATTTTCCCTCTTACAAACAGAGCTAACCTGAGGAACCTGCGCGAATTTGTAAGTAAACTGAGAGATCACTATTATGTCCCAAGCAAATTTTTCCAAGCCTACTTCAATCTTCCTCCACCCAAACAACCCTTCCTCCATCATATACAGACCTTCCTAAGTATCTTCACTCTTATTTTCCTGTCAACAACGATTCAGAAAGAATACAAGAAATAGTTCAAATTTTGAGAGATTATATGTATGCAGTGAAAAAGCTGCCACAAGACTTCATCAAATCCAAGAAACCTTTCCACCAGTTCACTGGTACAATGAAAACAATGGCAACGTCCTATCCATTATTGAACAGAACAAAGTCAGAGAATTCATTAAACAGCTCAGAAGCAAATTCTTCTTTAAACTTCCGCTAAATCCTGAATGGATCAAAGAAGGCCTTGCCCAATCAGAAAAACCTATCCTTCCAGCTAAGTTCTTACAAGTCAAAGAGAAACTAGGCATTTCCAGTAATAATCTAAATAGAAACCACCCAGAATTTGACCTGACAATTAGAAAAATCAAAGATAATTACCTGGGTGAAATCTCACAAGAATAGATTCCACCTATTTTATCTGATCTCCCTAATCTAACTGAGACACAAGAAATACTCAAATTACAAAATATCACACTATCCCTTCCTATAATTGAGAATGTAACTCTCACCAACAAAATCAAACTCCTCAGAAAAATCTTCTACTTTGAAAAACTACCCACTAAATTTGTAATTGAACCAGAGTCACCTGACCCAGACCTAACTCTCCTTCCCAAACTTATATAATCATGAATACAACATTGTTCAACTCAAGTCAATTATTTTTATTCAACTCAAATAGTCTCCTATCTACAACTCCCCCACTATCTACAACCACAACCAGGCCATTATCTGCAATAACAAGCAACCTCAAAAACCTCATCACAATCTTCACACTCAATGTTCAAGGACTTAACAACAATGCAAAATGCTGGGAACTGATTAGAACTATGACGAGTGAAAAGCACATCTTGTGTTGCTCCAAAACAAAAGCGACAAAGTCAAAACTACTGCCCTCAACCTTAAACAATATAACCATTATTTCCAGTCTTTCCATCACCACAGCTAGCAATGGAGCAGCTATTTTTTTTATCAAAGCAATCTCAAATCGCATTTTCAAAACATTTACCACTAACGAATTTTGGTGCATTGCACATCTCAAGTTCAAACCCAAACTAGATATTATTATCATTTCTTGCTATTTTCTCCATAACCCAGGCTCAAGGAAAACAGCTGTCAAAATGCTTAATAACTTTATCAAAGACCACTTCAATAAGCACTTAATTCTTATAGGAGACTTTAATATATACATGTTGCTAAAATTTGTAGATCCTTGATGCAATTGACGCAATTATTTGATGCAATTAATTGAGTCACTATTAAAACATATAAATAATTGAGTCATGACACAATTATTTTTGAGAATTTTGGGAATTGAGTCAACAGCAAAATAATTTACATCATATGTATACTTTAATACATATCCAATATATACTTTACATATCAATGCTCTAACAACAGCACATAAACAGCATATCTACTGCTACCTTAACAAATTCATCGATATAGCTAAAGTCATGAACAAAGAGAAATACCACATGCATTTCACTAGTACCAGTGCCTCCAGGATCAATCAAGTGTGAATCACCAGCAACCTAGCAAGCAAAGTACTTTTATACAAAATTTATGAGCAACTAGTTATAAGTTCTGACCATTATCAAGTAACAACTATTTTGAACTGATTTGAATATAAGCCTAATAGAATAGGCTTTAACACTAGCATTTATCAATTCAAAGAGGCTAGTCCTGAAAATATTAAAGCCTTTCAAGAGGACATCGAACTAGCTTACCAAACTATCAATTCCCTAACTTGGGATTTCATGAATAATATTATTAAAACTTCTCTTGATAACAACATTCCAAAAAGATCATATACAGTCCCCACACAAAACATTGACCCTTTGAAACACTATACTAGAGCCATAAAAGTCACAAAAAAAGCAATTAACAAAAGCAAAAACAATTATAACAACAATTCCTTTTCAAACTTCCAAAAGTCACGGATGTAGCTCTCCAAAAAATCACTAGCAAGTTCTCATGCACCAAAGATTTTAAAAAATTGTTGAAAATTTTAATTAAAGAAAAGTTAGCCAAATTTAATAAAATCATCACTCTGGAAATATAGAAAGGAATTAAATCAAATCATTATAGATTCTGGACCAGACCAAAAAATGCTTTCAAAAAAGCACTAGGTGATCTAAAGCCTTCTCTCAACCTTTTAATACTTATGGATAGTGATGATCAACTTTATGATGATTCAGATAAGCTCACAGCTATTATCTCTAACCACTTCAAGAAAATCCTAGATCCAAAATCTTTTCTTCTAAATAATGAATGGAATGCCTCTTACCAATCACTTCAACCACATTCCTAATAATGCTTTTAACAATCTTATATCACCTATCTCATATCTAGAAATGAAGAAAGCTTTTGCCAATCTGTCCAAGCAAAAAACACCTGAACTTACCTTCATCCTATACGAAGCCTGGACCCATATCAGTATAATAACTAAAAAACATTTAAAAACCCTATTCACAATACTTATGTTCATAAGTACAACACTAAACTAATATGAGAAGAATTGCATACACATAGAGGTTATATAGTTACTGGTTCAACCCTAACTAGTTTTTTTCCATTCCAAACACTTCTCAAACAATCAAAGATGACTTAACTTTTCTTTCTAAAAGACATAACATCAAATACTGGGCCTTCCTGTTCAACAGCTTTATCAATCTTCTTAAAGTCTGAATTAATGCTATTCTATTAACAACTATCAAGGCCAACACTATTTACTGGATAACAAGAAAATAATTCCATGCTCATGCCCAATACAACCATGCTTCAAAGAAATGAACACCACCAACCTCAAATCCATCTGGTACACCATATGTGCAAACTCAAATGTCCTGCTTAACAACATTCAAGAACTCCTGGACTCCTTCTCAGCCACATCACAAATGCACTCACAAGTAATTATCACATCTCCGCCATCAACCGACCAATCTATCAATATATTTCTTTAACACAGGAAAGCCAAAAACATTTTTTTAGTTTCTAAACCCATTATTATCCTATCTTACTTCCTATATTCTAACTTCTGGAGCATTTTTTGGCCAGTACTTTTTCAAACTATCACCGACTCACCACCTTTATCAACACTCAAAATTTATCTTAATAAAATCCCTAACTTAAAAACTTCAGATTATTTCAACAAACTAGTCAAAATTCCTTATAACAGACTTATTACTAAGTGTAATAACCTCATAACAATGAAAAATATAAACATTGCATGGCTTAAACTAAAAGATCATTAATCACCACCTATAACCTCTTCCATAATCAATTCACCAATTCCCCAATGTTTTTCACCTATATTCACAACATTACTCCTCATTAATAACACTTACGTTACAAGTATCACCCACTGGATAAAATTCACAAACTATTATACTAATTTATTCAACACACTTCTCAGTCACTCAACCACCTACAAATCTACATCTCTGGAAGAATTAGAAACTATCACCAAAGCGAATAATAAACTTAGAGCCTCCGATCAGATAAAATACAGAGCATTGTCAATATTCAGAACAAAACTCTTTGCAAACCAGCTCCCAACTAGAATTAAACTTCACAAACGTTATTCAAGTCTATATCCTGACAATTTGTGTCCAAGATGTGATGTTTTTTCTGAGGACTTGCCACATATCTTTTTCTGTATTTATAACAAATCTCTAATTGAAAAAAAAAAAACCAAACTCGAAAATCTCATCTTAAACCTAAATTCCAAAAGCACCAAAGTCACTGACTTTGTGGGAATATTCAAATTAACAGACAATAACCTGTTAAACTTAGTCATTGGCAAATTCCATCCTTCATTTAATCTCTTTTAAAAAAAAGAAGTTATCTCTAATTATACCCTCAAAATCTTATATAAAGTCTGAAAATCATGATTTGCTACTGCAACCACATCACTAGCATCAGGCATAAAATGGAAAAAAACTTTATCTACAAAGTCACCAAGCTTGGATCCAAATGATAACATATCATTTAACACAATTTTAGATTTACTTTGTGCTTCACATAATTTTATTGACAAGTCAATTTTCACCCCAACAGTAATATCATCATTCTGAACAGGCATTAGCAATTTAGCACTATTGTTATAAGCCTACTCCCACAGTGGTACCTGATCTCAATAGTTTTGTTGCGATAGGCTACAATTAATTTACTATGTAAAGATTGTAATATAATAACAGTAAATACTCTTATTTAAATAAAGTCTCGTATTTAATGCTTGTTTGTAATAAAAAAAAAAGAAAGAAAGAAACAATATCTCTTATATGTTGGTACAATGAGTTAAATGCTAACTTGCCTACAGTAACCATATGACTAATATTGAAAAGAAAGTCTAAAACAATATATCTTGTTGTATGACACTGAGCAGCTATGAATACCTATTTAGTATTAAGAAAAATGATGTTTGAAAGAAATGATACTAATTTTTGAATGCATTTGTTATAGTTATAATTATATTGAATAAAATAGTTAGTGATGGTTATTGGTAGATCTATAATGATTTTGTTCTAAGTGTCATTGGAGTATGAACTTTAGGTAGAGACAGTGTAATCTCTTTTTGGTTTGGTTAGGTTAATAGTATTTGGTGATTTGTTTGGTGATGAGATATTGGTGGTATTATATCATAGTTTCCAGATTGAATTATATAATTGGGTTAGGGATTCTGTTAATGTCTTGACCCAGTTGTTGGTATCTGTTGTAAAGAAGATTCTATCACATGACAGTTCTACAACTTGCCATATGTAAAAAATTGGTTTGAGATTATTGTTTGGATAGAGAATATGGTTGATATTGTTTATAATTAAATTGGTCTCTTCTGAAGCTTCAGGACATTTGAAGACATGTTGAATGTCTTCAGTGCAAAGTTCATATCTTGGACAATATCCATTTGGATATTGGTTAGGATAATATTGATAGAGTATTTGATGAGTTGGGAGTGTTCCCGAGAGAAGTTTAATTTAAATACTATTAGGTTGCTATAGCTGTTGTTGTGTATTTTTATTGAACTGATTAATGATTTTTAAACCATGTAAGGTGTAATACCATTCAAAAATTTAAAAATTAAAGAGCTTTCACAGATTATATAATTTCTGGTAATACTGAAAATTTTTTTACACCATTTGACACTGCTGCCTAAGCATGTGTTGTTGATTAGGGGGCTCTTTGGAAAGTATAGTAGATAGTTGCTCCATTGGATTGTCTTGTTTGTGAATGGTTTAGACTTTGGTTTGGTATATATAACTTCTATTGATTTCTGTTTCATGATTTGGTTTATTTTTTGAATTAAAGAAGAAAGTTAATTTTGACCATTCTTCTCAGGTGAATTGATACTGGTTGAAGGATTTTTTTATTATTTCTAATTTCAATAGTGTTGCACTGTAAGCTTCACTAAATAATATCAAATATTGCTAGTAGAATATTGCCAGGAGCTAGACAGGTACTAGAAAGTTCTACCTTGCACTCGTTAATAACTATATCAGAAAATTTTTTAGCAAAGATCTTTAAAGATCTTTGGGCGTAGATCTCTGGAGGATCTCTGTCATTATTAAAAGATTCCAGAGCAAAACTTAATATATTAAACTTCAGAGATCTTCAATTTATTTTAATAATAATAAAAAATATTTATATTTATATATTATATTCTATTAATATTCAATTTTAAATATTTATTGACTTTTAAAATTATTATTATTACATAATTCTTGTTTACATTTATTTATTTGTCTAAATCTTCACTCATTGCTGAAGTTCTTTTCTCTAATTCTCTATTTTCTAGTAATTGTTCCAGATTATTCTCAGTATTTTCATATTTCTCCAGATTATCTTCTATAGTAATAATTTGTTGCTCAGTCATTTTTTCATCTTTGCTACTTGAATTTTCTTCTTCGAATTCAAGTCCTTTTTTAATTCTCTCCTAAAAATATTATTAGCAATAATCTATATTACTTCAAAAACTTTTAAATTTACCTTATTTTTTTTTACTTTGCTTTTAATTAATATTTTATTTATCAAAATACTTTCATTATTCAGATTAAAAATTGTTTGATATATTGCAATGGCGAATGTCACTTGTTCATTGGAGGCATTTCCCTTTGGCCAGACTTTTTTGAGAATACAAGTCATGTGCTTTGTGTCTCTTCTCTTGAACATTTGTGAAGGTTTTCAAAGCACTTGGCAGTCTTCTGAGATTGTTTTCAGGCCAAAATTTCAACAGCAGATGCATTTATATTTATTGTATTCAAAAACCCTTTGCCAAAAAACTGAAAACATGATGTTACGACTTTTTAAAGCCATAGTTTCACAAAGCAATCAATGTTGTTTCATGAGCTTTTAAAGCAATAAGGTATTAAATAACTAAAGAACTAAAGTTATTAATATTTATAAGAATTATTGCTTGATGAATATGTTTTTAATAATATGTTTTCCAGCATTTTCTTGTAAGACTTTTATAGGACTCTGAATGTTTTTGCTGAAAAAATTTCTTGGTTGTTTAGTGAAAATCTTTAGGGTCCAGATATATTTTTTCAAAAAATATTTGTTTCATGATATCTTAACTGTATGTTATTTAAATAAAATATAAGTTTTCAAAGATCTTTAAAAAAATTTAAAAATAAACCTTACCTTGATAAAATTATGTTCAGTAATTAAATGTTGACTCACGTAAATTTCATTTTCCAGGCGGATAACCTTATCCTCTATTATTTTTTGCTATTCTAACAATTAATTGATTTTCTTATGAAAGTCTTTATAGGACTCCATAATTCTTTTAATAGCTTTATTAAGAACTAAATATATAAATTAATATTTATTTTAAATTATAACAAAATTTTAAATATACCTGAAGTTTCTTCAGACATTTTCTATACTGGTATGTCAAAAGGCTATTTGAAGAAATATCTAGGGAATCTTAATCGCTTTTGAGATATTTCCATTTCCAATTCAATAGGAGTCAAGAATCTTCATTTTATAGCTGGTCGTTGGGTTCCCTGAGTGCTCTTTGCCTTTTTAAAGAACTTCGAACTGCTTCTTTAACTTTTTTCTTTTTGGCAGAATCAAAAATAAGTTTTTGAAACATTTTATATATTTTTTGTTTGACATTAAAGAAAAAGTGAGAACTTTAAAGATCTTATATAATACAAATTCCAAGAAATTATATTATATTATGACTGCAAACTTTTCTTCATCACCTTTTAAAAATTACTTTATAAATTTAAATCATTAAGTCATTATATGAAAATGAAATTATTTTATTATTTTATTAACATAATTATTGCAACTTTTAAATTAAATTTTTTATTGGTCAAAATTAATCAATATTTTATTGATTAATTTTATACATTTTCTAGATTCTTTCGAAGGCTTTTCAAATGAATTACAAATATCAATTTTGTCAACACATCTTTTCAAGACATTCCTCTTATACAAGGCATGTTAGCAAATGTATTTTAACTGTGAACTCTAGTAATGAGTCTAATAAAGATTTAAATGAATCAAAATTCTTTATTATTTCTAATAATACAGAAAATTTGTAGAGTGTTTCAGAGGTATTCTTATAATATTTTGTTTTTTATTTTTTTTTTTATTAATTAATAATCATTTACTTTTAGACTTTTGTAGAGAATTTAAATTCTCTTGAAAATAATTATTTCTTTAATAATAATTTTTGTAATATTAATTTATTAGAAGATTCTTCAGACAATTATAATTCTTCGAATTCTTTTAAAAATTTCTTTAATAAATTTCTTAATAATGCATATGTGGATTTAATAACACTTGTTTTAAAAAATAAACTGAACACTTTAACAGAAAATGAAATAATTTCTTTTTTTAATAAACATTCTAATTTATTGATTAGTCTATTATCAAAAAATATTCAACAAGAATATAAATTTATGAATAATATAAA
>CAJVPV010002776.1:0-12369 GCA_910591835.1 Acaulospora morrowiae
TCTAAGAAGCATCAGAAACAGCTAATAACCAACAAAACTAACTTCATAACAAAACTACTCTGCAGAAAGAAAATAACGGATAAACAGTACAGATACATAATCAACCAAGTACTAATGCCAGCACTCGAATATCTAATCCAGGACACAATCCTTATCCAACAGGAATGCAATCACATTAACAGCAAAATCATCTCAACTTTTAAATACAAACTCGGTCTCCCATGAACAGCAATCAATAGCGGCATTCATTTACACACCGGATACAAGATCTTTAATATATATGACAGGCAACTCAAACTTCAAACAACCAGGTAGCTCCAAGACCTCAATGCAGAGAACATCACAGGTCTAATTACAAGGATACAACTTCAACACTTACAAAATTGGGCATGGACAACAAACAATATCCTGGACACAAACTACAGAATCACTTCCCCTCTCCATCACAACCTATTAGCAAAAATTCTCCTCCTTCTCAAAGAAAACAATCTCCATATCAATACAGTGGAGAAATATCAACTAACATTCCCCATATCAGAAAACAATAGAACAACCATTGAGGACTTGATGCCTCACCAATGGTTCGACAAGAACAGAAACAATCTAAAAAAATACAATATCATCTTCATAGGACAAATAACCAACACTACAAACTCACACTGTATAATATGGACTCACTTCAAAACTCGAATGGGAGCAAAGTATATAGGAAGAAAACCATCCTGGTTTAAGAAGATTGTAATGGCATATTAAGAAAAGGAAGAGTACCTAAGGGAACCAACAATAAATTCCTTTGCTACATATGATTTGGTCAACCAGGACAACATCCGAAAACACAAATACATTTCAACGATTATCGATCATGACATTTACATTGGAAAAGTCAATAAAAGGGCCAAAGTCTTCAACAACACATTCAAAGCCCAACACTTCACACAAATAGCAGGAGATTCTCCAATCGAGAAATGCAATGGATGCAAACTTAACACTCAAAACAAACCAAACAGATGTATTAAAGAGGTCAGCACAAAAGCAGCGATAGCGATTCCAGTAAAGAAAACAAAAAACAGCTCCAAACCATATAACTCGATTATAGGCAACCTCCCATAGGTTCAAGTTTCACCAAACTCAATTAGGCAAATACATCAGTGGAGTGATTCATAACCAAAAAAGGTGGACACATCATACATAGAGATCACCAATGATTTCGAAACAAGATCAAAAACTTCTAACACATCTATAGAATTGAAACTCCAACATCAGATCCAGGCAGAATTAGAAAGGATTAAGCATCACATACAAGATTGGAAGGCAGTTGACATATATACAGATGGGTCAATGGAAAAGTATAACGACACATATATCAAGATGGGTATTGGAGAAATAATCATCAATCTAGCTACACAAGAAGAAGTGAAATTCAAGGGCAGATGTGAAGGATTCCCTTCTTCCACAAGAGCAGAATTAATAGCAATCCTCACAGCACTGTCGCTGATTAACATAGAAACTAGAGCAACAATATATACAGACAGTCAGAGTGCAATTTACGCAATTGAATCCAAGATCATCCAAAAGAAAAGAATTGCAAAGAGCATCAACCTCATAACAATAACACTGATAATAGACAAAACCCAGTCAAGAAAGGTACCCACCCATTTTAAAAAGATTAAAGCATATGCAGGAAACAAAAATAATGAAAGGGCAGATGAACTAACAAAACTGGGTAGGGAACTAGGCTACGAATGAATCATTGGAATCAACAGTAAACAGCTAACAAGCATGAGATGCATGCTCAAATGGTACAAAAACGATCTAGATGTAGGAATCAATGGATTTATGAAACAATGGCAAAATAACAAGTGGATAAGCGCATGGGTCATGCAAAGAAGACACAAAGTATGGCTCAGATCAGGGGATGAGAAAAAAATAGATTGGAAGAGAACATGGGCAAGCCTGTCACCATCCAAAATCACTAATTTCAATACCAGTCAACAAGATCACAACAACAGAACCTTCAGATATAAACTTTTGAATGATGAGTTATCAACAAAAAGCAAACTGAGTGCAAGAAGACCTGACCTGTACAAGAACGATAAATGCCCATGGTGCAATCAACAAGAAAACACAGAATATGTTTTTACCGTACATCACAAGGATCGGATCAGGGAAAAATACTTAAAAATCTTAAAAGAGGAAATATCTAGTAGAATGGAAAAGGGAAAGAAAGAATACAATTGGCATAACCAACTGGAACTCATCATTAACGAGTCCGAAAAAAGCCTAAGACATATAGTTAAGGGAATTCATAACAAGGATTTGATAAAGTTGATTGGAAATCTGAATGGAACCAAGATTAAAGACACGCTCAAGACAGCTACAACCAGAATGACAGAAGAGCTACACAGAATATGGATACAAAGATGTGAGCAGTTTCAACGATGGGAAGATAGTGAAAATATCGACAGAAGGGAAAAAAGAAAGAAAAAGACGAATATAAAAGCATATCAAGCCACATTACCTTTAAACTTACAAAAGGGAACTGACAAGCAAGAAGAAATACTGACCATGCACAGGAAACTACTGGAAAACTGGCTCGACCAGGGAAAGAACATAATTAATTTTAACTTTTATTTTCATTTTTCATATAATAACAACACTAGCGGAGCCTTGGCATGTTAGCATGATACACACCTTCGGGGTAAGTCAATAGCAACAAGCAGATATGGAAGAAATTCGATATAGTTTAATATACATCCAGAGTAGTTTATAGATAGTAGTTCTTGTACGAGAAATACAAATGTAAATTAAATAAAGTATATTAGGCAAGGCCTGGCTAGTTGAAAAAAAAAATATTTAGTTAATCTCACAATATCTTCAGTTTTAAAATAATTAACTCTTTTAATAAATTCATAAAAAAACTTTATAATAATAAATACAATAATTTTATTATATTTAGAATCCAACTGCTTTTAAATATTTTTCTAATATAAAAATTTCTTTATTATTTATATTCTAAACAATATAAAGATTTGTATTATTTTAAATATAACTTTCAACTAAAAATATTTTTTGTTTTCGGCTATTCTTTAGCAAAAAAAAAATCAAGCAAATAATAGATTCCATTAATCTTACTTTTTATTTAAATAACAATAATAAATCAATTTCAAATATATAACAGGTATTGAAACTTGTTTATAAAATTACAAATAATATTTTTTTATGTTTGATATTTATAACTGGATTTAAGTATTCACTAAAGCTCTTATATTATTATATAACCTTATTTAAAAATCTCATTGCAATACAATAAATATTGTATTTTTACAAGTATTAAATAAAACAAAAATCTTAAAAAATAATAACAATAATAATAAGTATTAATAATAACAACAACAATAATAAAAATATTAATAGTAATAATAACAACTATATATATAATAGAATTGAATTCAATTATTTTTTAAAAATTATATTATAATAGAATTACTAAGTAATATATAATAAATAATTGAAATTTGTATTTAATTTAGAATCATATTATTAATCAAATTTTCTTTTATGGTAATATAAATATATATAAAATAATAATGATAATAACAATATTAATAGCAAAAAATACAAGAAGTTAATTCTTCTTCTGATAGTAATACCTCAATCTATAACAATATTACAATTGATATTTCAATTTTTATTATAAAAACATTTATCTAAAACAACTTTAATTGGTCAATATGCATATTTAATCTTATTTTTAATTATTATAACTTTATTTCTTCAAACTTTGAGTAGATATTTACAATTGCTTGATATTATTTAATTAGTATACTAGTTCAAAATTTCTTTCTAATAAAAGTTAAATAATTACTATAGGTAAGCTAACATTTAACTTATTACAAATTACATATAAAAGATATTGTTTCTTTCTATAATATATATATTGCTATATACAATTAAATAAAGAAATGATATTTATTTATATTAAAAAAAATAATAATAAAATAAATTTTAAATAATATTTGAATAAATTTTTAAAATTTTAACAAATTTTTTATAAAATTACAAAATAAATTATAAATAAATTATTTTTAAAAATTTCAAAAAAATTAAAAGTATAATAATATATCAAAATAAATATAATAAAAAAAAACAAGTTTAAAGATTTTGCTTTTTTCTTAAATTATACAAAAAAGGTTTATAATAATTATTTTTTTATAAATTTTTTTTGAAATTCTTTTTATTTTTATTTTTTTATTAATATATCAAATTCTTTAATAATAACTTATTTATTTAAAAATTAAATTTTATAACAACTATATATATTATTGGCTTGAAAAATTAAGAATATAATATATAAAATATATTTTTGACAATATTTTTATATTTTACTATATTACAAAAACTCAAAGTATACTATATAAAATTTTTTATCAAAAAATTATAATCGGTTTACTTTTGTTAACTAATTATTATTCTAAGTTTAATTAATCAAATTTTATAAAATATTAACAAATTCATATATTAAATATATTATTTTGTAATAAATATAAACAATATATTATTTATTAATAACAATTAAAACAAAATTATATATTTAATATACTATTCAATAATAATTATAAACAATATTTTATTTAATAATAATAATCAAAATAAACTTATAAATTTAATATATTATTTTATAATTAATACAAATAATTAAATATTGAATTTTATAATAATAATATTACAGTATATAATTAAAATTTAAATTTATAGAATATTGAAAATTTATTTTTAAAATATAAATAAAAAAAATATATAAAATAATAAAAAATAATAAAATTTTTATTTTACAATTTAATATATTTCTAATATCTTAATTGTTTTTTTTATATTATAAAATTATAATTATAACAAATATTATTTAAGAAATTATTTTTTAAAAAAATTAAAATTTGTTTTTTTTTAATAAAAAATTTAAAGTTTTTTTTTTTTTTTCTATTACAATTAAAATAAAATTTAAAAATTATTCAAGTTCTACTATAATATCTAAAAATAATTGAAAACTTATTTCAATATTAAATATAATTGGGAAAAAAAGATTTTTGTTTTTGATTACAAATTCTTATATTTATATAAATAATTATAATTTGTAAGTTAAAGAATAATAATATTAAAATAAATATTAAAAATTTTATCATCAAAATTTTATTTTTAGCAATATTGTAAGTTTATACTTTAAAAAATATTTTTGTTAAAAATTATAATATATTAAAATTTGTAAATATTAAAAGAAAGAATAGTTAAGAAAAAAATAATCAATTATTATATTTTATTAATATGCAAATTGTAAAGGTTGGAATTAATTCCATATGATATAATAATTACAAATTTGGAATTTTTATTATTTAGTGATTTTAAAAATAATAAGAATAATAAGAATCCTAGAAATAATAAAAATAATTAGGATAGTTTTTTTAATTAATACTGTATATATATAAAGAGTTTTAAAATTAAATAAATAAAGTTTAAAGCTTTTATAATAAAAAACAAGAAAAATTTCAAGTAATGGTTTTAAGTATGAATGCTAATGTTTTAATGTTTTTAAAAATCTGTAATTAGTTAGCTAATATTTGATATTTCTTGTTTTTAAGTTAATTTGTGAATCATTAAATTATTATTATTATTTTTTTTATTATAAAATTTTAATCAAAGTTATTAATATATTTTATATTTAAAGTATTGATATTTTTTCAAGTTTGATTACTTAGAAAAATCAAAATTTTTTCTTTTTAATATAAGCTTGAATAAATTATAAATTAATAAGTAATTTTTTATTGATTTATTAAAATTATTAGAAATAATTGATTTATTGTCCAAGCATAAGCATTAAGACATCCTACTAAAAAGAAAACAAAAATTCTTATCTGCATATACTTCTTCTTATTATATTAATTTTGTACAATTACTTAATATATTCATATGTTTATATATTTAGTTTTTTAAACTTGATTAAACTTTATTAAATATACAGTGAATTGTATTTATAAATTGAAATCTTAATATAGTAGAATAAAACTTAAAACAAGTATATATCTTTGACTAAATTAATTTGCAAATTATCTACATATAGTAATAGTAATCTAGAAAAACATGTATAAGAGTCATTATCAATATAATCATTATATTTTATTTTATAATACTGTAAATTTTACTATTAATAACCCTAGAATTACTGTACATTATATTAAATTAACTAATCAATTTAGTCATTTTTAATTTATATAAACTAAAACAACTAAGCTTAGAAAATATTATATAATAATAACCAATTTTTCATCAGGATCATATACAACAGTGGTCAATTTTTGTATCAGACTATATACAGTATATGGGAATATAACTAATTTCATAAAGTTAACTTCACATGTGAACATGGCTTGTTTAATGATCTGTTTATGATCTTGTGTAATCTGAGAATAAAAAAAATAATAATATGTTTTATAATTTATATATAATTAATAGTTATATAATTACTAATTGCAGTTTGCAAATAGATATTATACCTTTTAGTTGATATTCAAGCTCAGAGTCATACTTTTGCTCTAACTTTTCTCCATAAGTATTGAATGTTTTTGAATATATTTGTATTATTAAAAAAATAACAAATATACAATATAATCTAAGATTGATTTATTTAAAGAACAAAATTCCAAGCTTGTAGCCAAAATAACTTAACTTAAAAGAATTATAATAATATTAAAGCTGAGAACATGAAGTTAAAGAAGTTATAGAAGTGCAATACTAGAGTTGAGAAATTAGAGCAAAAGAATATAAAGCCTATTCTTTGATATAATTATAATATTTTAAATCCTAAATTATACTTATAAACAGACAATCTTATATAATAAGTAGTCTAATATATCTAGTTTGGATATATAGTATATTAGAATTCAGTAATCCTCATATTTTTTGCAGAATAATATCATTGAAAGAGAAGAAAAAAAAATTTTTGGATTCAAAGCATAGAAAAAAAGTTAGAAAAGATATTATTCAGAGCATTTACTAGAAAACTAGCATAGCTAATGAGAAAAACTTTGAGATTGAAAACCTATTTTCATAAAATCATTTATCAGAAGAGATAATACCTGAGATATTAGTTCTTTCAACTTCAATATCCAGAATACTGAACTCATAAAGTTCAACTGGGAAGTTTCTGCTGAAATAGTCAGAAAAAAAAAGAGCAAAGTATTTCTCAAATATTACCTGATGATATTTAAAATTATGTATATAACCTGCTCTCAGTTCTTTTAATGATATTTTATTACATGGAATCAAATTTCTTCTACAGTACCATTCTTACCTTAGCTCAATTATTTAATAGAGTGACTGATGCTGAACATGGTACAATTCATACAAACCAAGAAGAAATTTTGTGTTGTGTTATAAAAAGAATCTGTAACTTAGTTAACAAAACTTAAAAATAATAAATTCAGTAATAAAAAGCCAAAAATTATCTATAATAAAATGTTAAAGATCTTTCCATTCTCCATAAAAAGATATCTAAAGATACAGGTTTACAACTCCAAAAATTTCATGTAAAATACTTGCAAGGAAAAACCCCCAAAATTATAAAAAATATATAAATTATTTGAAAACTTAGGTATAGGCAAGATCAAGATTATCAGGAATTATATTGCGAATTTTATTTCGGAGTTAAATCACGAAGTTATATATAGTTTCACTGAACAGATTCGAAACATCTCCCCTTATATCTCACTGTCTCATACATCTAATTCAGAATATATAATGATTAAGGAAACAAAATCTTTACCGGGAATGAATCCAGAGTATACAACTGAGGTGAGTACAGCTCCTGAAAAAGAAATTCTTATTAGAAATGGATCAGATATTGATACTCTTATTCTTTTTTTGCAACAGAAGTTCAAAATGTCAAAGAAATATTAGATATATGGAAAGTTGATATCGCCTTTGAATTCCAAGATACAGTAATTCCAAATATTGGAAGAAAGAACAAGAAAGTATACCCAAGGTATATTTCTTAAAACAGGAGAAAACCTTTAGGCTTAAATGTGTGTTCCTACTATTCTACATAAAAAGGAATTAAAAAAACATTATTCAATATTCACTGAATATGGGTAATTATTTTTGAAGGCAGCAAAAATGCTAGATATGATTTTTTCGGTCCCTACTTTTAAACAATATATACGCAATGTAAATTTTTGGATCACAATTATAGTGACCGAAAAATCCCTGTCCGCCTTCAAAAAGAATTACCCAAATAAGTATCTTATCAAATTTATCGTGTTTATTTTATATCAAATATAACTATACGCGAATTTATTTAACCTTTATATGTAGTGAACATTTACAAATATTTAGCAAACATCTTAAACTCAGTATAACTTTAATATTAAACTTTTTTAACGTTAACGTCAAAGATTTAAACGTTCGTTCCATATTAATTTATTTGATAAACGATTACGACAAAATAATTAAAAAAATACGTTATCGATATAAAAAAATAAATAAAATAAATTTATTTGAATAATTAAAAAAAATACTTTATCGATATAAAAAAAGAAAATAATAAATTTATTTGATAAACGATTACAACAAAATAATTAAAAAAATACTTTTATCGATACAAAAAAAAATAAAAATAAATTTATTTTATAATTATGCTTTTGAATTCGCGCATCTTATCCCAATTTAATCTCCCTTTCCTCTAAAAAAAAAACCCCCCCGAAAAAAAAAACTAATTTAAAAAAAAATAAAAAGTCAAGCAAAAATTGCTCAACTTTTTTGCAATGTATAGAGAGGTTGTCAAGAGATGTACCAACTAGATGAGTAAACTGATTCATGAATCTACAGGCCGCAATGCTGATCTTTTATCATCTAGTCACTTACACAACTTGCATAACGTCTCTATACATCACTTGCCCTATTAATGTCGTCTCAAAAGAGAACTAATCAACTCCTCTTCACAGAATCAGTGGACATCACGGGGCTCGACGAAATAAACGAAAGGGGAAGTAATAAGGAGTTAAAATAAAAAAAGTCGAAAAAAAAAAATCATAACGGTCGACTTTTTCGCAACGCGCAGACAAGGTACCAAGGAAGTATGCCGACTAACAATTAAAAACTGATAGTCACGACGACCCGGAAATACAAAGCTATCACGTCGCTTGCCCATATGCCATGGACTCAACGAAATAAAAAAAAATGTAGTATAAAGAAAGGTGGATTTTTTTTTCATACGAAAAAATATTTAAAAGGAAAAGATCTAAATCTAAAAGAAAAAATGAACGAGATCCTTTGGCAAGGATTTCTTTAACCATAAAGAGGAGAGGTATGTAGGTTTAATTTTTTAAAACCCACCCATTTTATATTAGAGATAAACATGACACGTTAACTTGTTGGGAAGATTTTACCTGCTGCATAATACGCGTAATATCTTAAGTTACGTGCACCTAGATTTCATAATATTATAAAAAAGGCAAACGAACTGTATATTTTCACACGTGCCTGGTAAGGTTGGGAAAAAAAAATTTTTTTTTTCTATTGTTTATGTTATAAGGGATATATTATGGCACAGTGCACCAATTATACAATATCAATGTTAGGGTTGTTGTCGATCAATCTTAATCAGATTTTTTATTACTTGTCAGAAATATTTAAATAAAATGCTAGGACACGGTCTGGGACTGGTCTGGAACTCGTTCGGTCCCCTTTTTTAATTTACAGTTCACAAAACATTGTAATTGATACTATGCCTTAATATCATATACACGGTAATCATACAATAAATATTTTTCGAACCCTACTTTTTAACAATTGTAGTATCGAAAATAATTACCCATATGTGTAAGTAGAATTTAGAACATACAGTGTTATCCATGCAACCAGTAGTGACTAGAATTGCATATATTTGTTATTAAAAAGATATTTTTCATAGATCACTAAGAATAAATGAATTCACCTTTTTTTTTTACCGAAATAATTATTTGATTATTAATATATCATAATCATTTAATATTTGAAATGTAAATGATCATTTAATAAATATGTGATTATCATCACTATATAAAACACTTGTTTATTAACGCATATTAAATACGTGTAAATATAAAAGAGGCAAAGTATTACTTTACCCAACTTAAAAAAATGTTCTTGTCCACCCATAATGTGACAAAAAAACTCAGAGTATCAGCACATACCTTACATCATTGGTTCAAGCAAGGAAAGATAAATTTCAAGACATTCGAATCGGGAACAAGATTATACAAAGTTTCAAAATTCTTTTTCAAAGAATAAGATGTTATCTGATCCCCCACCACTATCAAGAAAAATTACATGTATGCAAGAGTCTCTAGTCAGAAACAAAAATAAGATTTTGAAAGATAGAAGGAAATCCTTGGAACTAGATACCCAAAATACGAACTCATCTGTAATATTGGTTCAGACATCAACTTCAAACATAAGGGTTTGCTAACCTTATTGGAATAATTAAGCAAGGGCATTGTTAGAGAAATTATAATTATCCATTGTAATCAATTATGCAGGTTTGCATATGAGTTATTCAAGTATATATTTTTTTTCAACTCTACAAAACTTTTGATTCTTTTTGATGATTCAACAACTGATAAACACAAACTCTCCAAGAATATTCTTGCCATCAATACCATCTTCATATGCAAGATACAAGAAAGAAAAGCCATGAGATATTGAAGGGAAAGGAAAGGAGATATCAATAAACTAAAGTATAATCAAAATGTTAAACATAAGAGCTTATTCAAACCATGTTCAGAAATATTTGCTAAAGCGATAGATGGGATTGATAATATTGACCTATAATACTATTGTAAAATGGAACAAGAAAAAATAGTTTGTTAATATTAATAAACAAAAATAATGATTAATATATCAAATATTTGAAGAGAAGCTTATATTATATTCTGATGTAGAGAATAAAGATTTAAAAAAGAAATACATATGGAAAGAACATAAGTTCCTACGAACCATCGTTAAGATCAGGTTATTGCTTATGGGATATCTTGACAAAGTCCCTATGAACATCATTGACAAGACAATAGACGAAACCTTAGTAGCAAGAGCAAATGTGATAATGAAGAATATAGAATAAGTTGATAGAAAAAGAATTTCCAAACTATCTTTCAAATTAAGAAAAGATTTAAAATATACCATCACTATATGTACACAGAACTTTTTAAAGAAAATTGGAATCATTTCTATATAACTTGTCTTCATAATAAATCAATATATATATCTAAATATTTAAAGCCAAATAACTTGATAAAAAACAGACATGACTTGAGATCTCTTTATTTAGAGACCAAAAGAAAGAACAACAATTAGCTGTCAGAAAAGATCAATTGCAACTGCAAGTTCACGTACTGTAGGAAGACCAATGAATAGTATCTTTCTTGGGTACACAAAAGGCAAAAAATGACAGAAAGAGTTTACAAGAGATATGAATCTATCGATCCCGGTGTCAAGACTTCAATCTTGATTTACTTACCTATCGAAGGCATCACGGAAATATGTAAGAATAATGCACAAAAGATGGTAAGATTAGAGCATCATGCAGACAAACTGAGTTCGAAAAGAGACACGTTGAACAACTTGAAGTCCAAGAGAAAGAAGAAAAAAGCCAAGAGAATCAATAAGGCTATAGCCAGAATATTCAGAAAGATCAATAACTTGAGAAACGAACTACACCGAAAGATCATAAACCATTTAATGAAGAATTATGACATGATCATGATTTCAGAATTTGATATCAAGAACATAATGTGAGGGTCTATCAAAGTCCTCTCTAATACTAAAGTTTTTAAGGCTGAGGCATAATAATTTGGTCTGAGTAACCTTCTCTTTCTCTATAAAATAAACTCAATTTCATCCGTTAGCATGCACATTCGTCTACTCAAACTATACTTAAGTTCCTGTTATAGCAATGAGTATTCACACTCTCAACTACTTGAAACTCTTTCAAAATCCTTTATGGTCACAGTTTTACAAGTAGTTTATTTGAACAATTAGATGTTTAGCAATTAGAAATTAAACAATTATTTGTCAAGTTTATTCAGACATTTTCCTTGCGCTTATATACATGTTAAAATCAAAAAATTATATCAGATATATCAACTATCTAAACTATCGCTAATATATCTAATTTCTTAACTATCTGAAATATCTTAAATATCTGAAATAAATCAAAGAAATCAAAGAAAAGAAATATATTACAGATATCTCATTTTTCTCAGATCTGTTATTTTTGGGATTATCATTGCATACATTTATGTGACCATGCAATTTCTCTTTCACATTAATATGCCTTGAAAAGGA
>CAJVPV010002777.1:0-12368 GCA_910591835.1 Acaulospora morrowiae
TTTTACTGTCGAAATATTAACTTCTTCAAAATGAGGTTTAAAAAAAGTGTACCATTTATGTGCCGAATAAATTATACACTGCTTTATAGCCAAAGATAAAAGTTATATAATTTTGATTAGCCAAATTATATACTTTTTTGACGAATGATTAATGAGTGGCATTATGCTAAATAAATCCATTTCAACTAGTGTAAGTAAGGTATTGTATAAAATAATATTATAAAGATTAATTCCAGTATTCCAGTTACTATTATTATCTAATCCTCAAAATACATCACTAGTATAACATAGTACTATTGTTTTTATTATCTATAAAGCTAATATTTTTGCTTGGATTTCAATTTAATCTTGTATTAATCCTCACTAAACTTATTTGGCATTAACAATTTTTGTCTAGCCTTTTACCATTTATGGCCAATATCTTGTCCTTAAATCATGTGTTTAGGTTTTATAAAATATCATTAATTGAAATAAATCTTAAAGCTTCAAATTGAAATAGATTAGCTTAGAATTTTAATTAAATTTGATTTTATTGATTTTAATTTAATTAATTTTTTATTTTATTTTATTTAACTTTAATTTAATTATTTAATAATTTGATTTAATTTAATTTTAATTTATTTAATTTATTCTTTTTATATATAGTATAGTATAAAAAATTTTAAAATTTTATTTATATAATATAAATATATATAATTTTTTCAAAACAAAAGCAATTCACATAAAATTTAAATATATAAATAATATATTTTAAACAATATATATAAGTACTTAAAATTATTTGATCATTTTATTTTTGTTACAAACTTATTCTTACAATGTTATCTTCTAAACAAAATACTTAATAAAAAACTATATTACATTTGTGAAATAATGAAATTACTTCTACATATGAAATATATTCTAAAACTGATATAAATATGTCAACTATCTATTACAATCTCAAAAAAATAAATTAAAAAGACAATAATTCAAAAAAATCTGATAGTAATTGTTTTAAAAATATTGTAACATATGAATCAAAAGCAATTAATCAATATTTATATTATAATTCAAGACTTTTCTTAAGAACTTTGACAATTAAATTATCAAATATCAATATCAAAGTATTATATTTAACAATTTTAAGATATTTGATCAATATGGATTACAAAAATAATTTATTTTTAGAAACATCTATACTTACTACTGTTTATAAAAAAGATTATATTATTTGAACAAAAAAACATTTTAATAATAACTGAAAAAAAATATTATTTTCTGATAAAACAACATTTCAACTATTTAGAAATACAATTATTTAATATATTGTTAGCATATAAAAAGGTGATAGAAAATAATAAGGAAAAAGAAATAGTAAGTATATCAAGTATATCAAGTATAATAGGTATATCAGGTATAAAGTGTATATCAGGTATAAAATGTATAATAGATATAAAGTGTATATTAAAAATAAGTATATAAGTAACAGAAAAAGGGATGAAAATAAGGGGAATTCCAGATAGGTACTATACAACTCTGACATCCTCCTAGATTCCATTGTTGAACATTTGCCCTATTATCTGATCCACGCACACTACACTTGAGGAATTGCTACACGAGTAGCAACCCTCTAGATCCCCAAATCTACCGATTAATCTGTAGTGCTACCCAACGGCTTGGACCAAATACACACACCTTTTTCGAGTAGAAGACACGTTCCATTGTTACACGGCGGGAGGCACGCTCAAGCGACAGACTCGCCGGATTTTCACGTCAACAATATAAATATACAAAACTAATTAAAAAAATGTCTAAAGATTATACTAAAATCTTTGTATGAAAAAAATTTTGTACAAAAAAAAAACCTTTTTTTTTTGTTTTAAAGAAATTATGAATGCAAAATTTATATCAATATTTTGTAAAATTATAAACAAGAAATTAATAGATTACTTGAAAACAATTGATACTTTCAAAAAATAATAATTCCAAGTATACAAATAAAATTGCTAAAGCATTTTAAATAAAAATTTTTTTGAAATTATTGATTGGCCTTTTAATAGTTCAGATTTAAATCCTATTAAAAATCTTTGGACTATCACTAAAAGAAATGTAAAAATGAAATTATCAAAAAATATTTTAGAATTAAAACAATTTATAATAAAAAAATAAAATAAAATTTTAAATAAAATTTAAATAATTTTATAGATCCAATAAAAGAGAGATGTAAATTAATAATTAAAAATAATAGTAAAGTAATTAATTATTAATTATATATTAATAAAATCTCTAGATTTTTAGCTTTATTTAATATATTTTTTATTAATTTCTATGCAATAGTTTTTAAGTAATGAATAAATAAAAAATTTTATAATTTTTTGTACCATATTATATATTAAAATAATTACAAAAATAATAAAATTATAAAAATTTCAAAAATTTCAAAAGTTTTTTTTGGAGAGATTTCTCCAGTAGATAAATATTATTTCTTTATTTTGATTTATATATAACAAAGTATACATTGTTAAAAGAAACAACATCTCTTTTATTATTTCAGGAAAGTTAAATGCTAGCTTGCCTACTTATCAATATCTAATTAATATTGTAAAAAAATTCAAAATCAATATTAATGTGCTATATAAGGCTAAATAGTGGCTATATCTATCATCCCAAGAAATTTTGCAAATTCTTTTGATTTTTTGGATGTAAAAAATTGAAAAGAAAAATAAAAGTAACTATAACTAAAACTAAATCAAATATATTATAAGATCCATACATTGAATTAAAGAACCTCCTGATGGGCTTGTGGTTCCAACTTTTTGTTCTTCTGTGTGCTATAGATAATAGAGTACACATGATGTTATTTGTTGTTATGATTATTAATAGTGAGTTAGTTGTTGTTGTTGTTATGATACAAAACCAGTTTGAACTTGTTTAGTTTTTGTTTTGATTATTAAACAAAATCTAATTGGATGATTAAAAAGTGCTGATCATTTGAAAAAAGTAAACTGATTTTAGTTTTTTGAATAAGAAATTTTTGAAGTTTAAAGGTAACGCAGCAAATATTGCTATGAGAATATTATGTATAAGAATTGACTTAAAACAAACAGTAGACTTATTAACTCTATTTGAGTGTATGTTTTGGAAAGTATTTGATTTAGCAAGTATGATAGTAATAATGTGAATGATTTTATGATAGAATAAGAATAAGGAGAGGTGCAAGAGAACTGAAGAAAAGAGAACTATCATGGGCTTTTCCTTATATAATTAAAGAATAAGCAAGATTCCCAAACTTGAGTAGACTTCGACCAGAGGTTCCATCCTATTGTATCAGTTGTTCTGAAGGTTTTTGAATTCTTGAGTTGGGGCTCACTTGTGATAAAGAAAGTAAAACATTTTTTTTTGCTTAAAATTATCATAAAAAGAAATTTTTTAAACAAAACAGACATGATCAGAAGAGTTTTTTTTAAAAAAAATTCAAAAGTTTTATATTATTGCTATTCTTAATTACTATAATAATATAAACTAATTAAGAATATTTTTTTATTATTTTTTTATTATTTTTTTAAACATATATAAGCTTTACTAATTAGTATTGATATTTAATTTATTATATGTTAGAATTATTAAATTCATATTATCAGAAAATATATATTTAATTAATATACTTGTAGCAAGAATATTCAAATAATCTTTTGCTATTTTTAATAAATATGAATATTCAAATTCATGAATTTAAAAAAAATAATTTAAAATTATATATTAATATAAATAATTTATTATTATCTTCTACTATTATAAAATATTAATTTTTTAAAAAACAACAGATACTTTTAAATATTGTTATAATTTATTTTCATTTTCAATATTTTTTTATTTATAAATATAAATTAAAAAATCATTATTATTTTAATTAATTTTATGAATTAATATTTTTGTTAAATTTTAATACATATTTTAAATTATATATTTTTACTATTTTTTATTTGCAGCATTAATATATATTTTTTTTTCAATTGTTTTTTTTATAATATTTAAGTTTGATATATGAATTTAAAACTTAGAATAGATAAAAATTATTAATTATTAATTATTAAAAATATTAAAAATATAATTTTAAATATTATTATTACAATTATATAAATCAAATTATCTGTTAAACTCTTTTTGTTAATTCTTTTGCCAATCCAAAAAACAAATATTCCAGAGAAATTTTATATTTTTCTGTAACAAAGTCTATATAATTTCTTTAACAATATTACTATCTAAAGAATTTAATCTTTTCTTACTTGTTTTTTTCTCTCTTTGAAACAAACTTCTTATATTTTTATATGTAAACACAAAAAAAATCTACCTACAAAGTCAAAGGCAAGAACATTTTATTAAAAAAAATAATCTGTAGAAATAACATTCTTCTCCTTTCCTTCAAAAGTTTAAGACTCTAGAAAAGATTTTTATAGACTTTTAGAACTTTTTTTTTATCTTTTTTAAGTTTTTTTCCTATTTTCTTAAGTATATAAACTTTTTTATAATTTTTTTGAAGAATTTTATCTACCTTAATTTAATCTTGAATTTTTTATTACATTGAAATTCCTGAATAATAATTGGCTTAAAATTCAGATTAATTGATCTATATGTAGCAAAAAATGTAAACAAGATATGTAAATCTCATATATTTTATTTTATACAACTTATACCTAATAATGTGATTGGTAATAGCAGAAAGAACAAGATAATGAGATGTATTTTTTGACAAAAAAATTGATTTGGTACTTTTTTTTTTCCCTCTTAGACTGGTTTTATTTTTTTTTAAGATTAAAGAAAGATCTTATTTCAATTCAGTAACAAGCTAACTCTATTGTTAATTATTTCAAAAATGATTAGAAAAAAAAATCTTAAAACTATTTACTAGTTAAATAAAACCATAAATTCTTGAAAAATTGACTAGAAAAGAAATTGACAATTAAAATATCAATCCTTTCTAAAGGTTAGAAGTTTTTGAGCTTAAAGTTTTAAGAAATACTCTTTTGGAAATACCTTTAAATGTTTTTAATCAACAATAGAAAAGTAAAAATTAAATAATTAGCCAGTTACAAATAGTCAAACTAAATAAAATTAAATAAACTTTATAAATACTTGTTTGATTATAAAAAAAATATATTAATGAAATTATACTTCTATAAGTCATATGGATATTTTTTATATTTTGTAATAACTAGAACCTGAATTAAATATAAAATTATTATTGATATCTGATAAAATATCAATAGAATCTTTATTATTAATTTTATTTGACTTATTTGGATTATAAGAAATATTTTTATAAATAGTTTAATGTTGTATTAATTAATTGTATTAATTAATATTTATTATTTGTTTATTATTTATTTTTATTTTTTATTACATGTATATAATCTCTAGAGGATCAATAAGATTATATGTATTATATATAGTAGTCATAGAAAAGATCCAAACTTTTCTTGTGACTAATAAAAAACTCATAAAATAAACTTTATTTGCATAAAAATTTGTAAAAATGATAACAATCATTATAAAAAAAAAATACATAAATATCAATAGTCAGATTTTTTCACTCCCTCTCAATCACTTGTTCAAGATGGTTTTTCATACTACTTGCTAAATTAAGGTAGAGGTCTTAATCTAAACTGTCTCATTTTTTTTAAATAATCAATCAAAAATCAGTAGTGCTAATTTTTTTTATAAGCCTATTGTTTATGGTTTTTTCTACTCTATTTTTTAGTATGGTCCATAGATTTTCTATGAAATTCAGATCAGACAAATTTGAAGGCCAGTCGAGTATTTGAACACAGTGATCTTTGAAAAGCTGACGTATAACCTGAGCCATATGGATGGGAGAGTTGTCTTGCTGGAAACACCAGCCTCGACCTGCTCGCAAAGCATTAGGGAAAAGTGGGTTTTAAGAATTTCGCAGTATCTTTATGAGTTAAGGTTTTCTGTAAATAAAACTAGTACAATTGGCCCCTGTGCAAAAAACACTTCCCATATATAAATTTTGAATAGGTGTTTTACTATGCTACAGTGCATACGCAGGCTTTCACAACAGTACTGTAATAGAATAGATAACTTAGTTTTATTTTATCTATTTTTTTATCAAATTATTATTAGTTTATTTTTAGCAGTAGGATTTATTATTTTATTATAATATAAATATCTATTTATAGCACGTGTGATATAGATCAAATAGTCTAGAAGGTCCAAACAGTCCGGAAGGTCCAGAAGATCTACAAGGCCCATGATCTATGAAATTATGACATCGCGACACATAAATCAGACAACCCAGACAGCCCAGGCAATTCAGATAGCTTAGGATAGAAAACAGTATATAAGTAGCTGCCATCTATGTAATTTTTAGTCAGTTTCTGATAACTCACTCCTGTAACTGTTGGAATTTCTGACTTGGTGTCTTAATAAAGTATTATTATTTTATTAAATACATTTTGGTTACAAAGATTTATTGGAGAATCTTTGCCGTACTTTGGAATATTTGTGAGAGATTATCTCTGGAATGACAGACTGTTCTATATAATCTCTAATTCCTTCTAAAAACTACCACTTAGATATGGATCAAATGGATTTTGATCACATTTTTGATAACAACGATAGGACAGTTGCTTTGAAGGAATAGATAATTTGAAAAATTGAAGAAATATTGTCATCTGGAAGAAACAACTATTTGGAAAATTGAAAAAAGGACAATCTCCTTAAAGGATTTGTCAATTGAAAAGATTGTATGAGCAACACACATCAGAATTGGACAACACCACAAGTACTATCGACACTAAGATATTTTTCTGCTATCCACTCTTACCTTAATATCAATCCTTCATTAGAATTAAGTGAAAACAACCCAACCATACCTGAAAATTGTTTTATCACATCTGAGCAAAGCTTAAGTACACAATTTGCTCAATCAATGGATCGAGATAACCAGAGAGAATATCCATTTAGACTTGGACTAACACCTACACAACAAACAAGGAATAACAGTACCAGTAATAGGCAGTCACTACCAATGCTACGATAAAGAGAGGAACAGTCATACCGGAGAAATAGCTTCCAATATGAGGAGAATTATCAAAACCAACAGGAGGAGGATTGTCAAAGCAATAGAGAGGACCATAGTGATGAAGAGGAACAAAGGAGTCATGTTAGTAATAAACTATCAGGACAGAACCTGAAGGGAGATCTGGCTACAGTGTTACAAAACTTGGATTGAACCATGCGACAAGTAAGGTTTCAAACTGAAATAAAGAAAACTCATCTAGTACCACTACCTACTTTTAGAGGAGGAGAACAAGATCCATTAGCTTGGCTACATAGCTTCCATAATACTTGTATAGCAAACAATATGATAGAGGAACGACGATTGGATCTTCTTCCAGTTTACTTGAAAGGAATTGTTTATACCTGGTGAATAGAAATAGAACAATGTATTAAATTGTGGAATAGCAATACATATCCTGACCGATCATTTACTTATTGCTTCCATCGCAAATGATGTACTCCTCATCAAAAGTCAAGGTGAATAAACCAATTAAGGAACTGAATTCAAAAACCTGGAGAAACCGTCAATGAATATTGGGATGCGATTATGACCTTATACTATCGAGTAGATCTGAATGGATAATATCTAGCAGAGGATAAATTACAACAATTTGTTAGTGAATTAAGAAATGAAATCAGAGGACTAGTAGAAATATCTACTGTATTCCTGCTAATATGGAGAAAGCTCTCAACTGAGCACGAGCAGTAGAATCAACTTTGTTTAGGCATGCTTCATTAAGTGCCTATTTAATGCTCCCAGGTTCTAATAATGCTGATCATGAATTACAAGATATCTGAATGGCATTAACACAACTGATGCAAGGATTTCAACAACTGGCTACTTAACAAACCTCAAGGAAAAATGCTGGAAACAATAATAATTCAAGGGAAATACACACTTGTAATAAATATGGAAGAAGAGGACACATCACTATCAATTGCAGATCTTATCAGTCTAATAATTCGAAGAATAACAATAATAATAATAGAATATCAAATTACAACAACAATAGCAATCAAAGAAGTAGGAATTGTTTTATTTGTAACAAACCTAAACATTTCGCAAAAAATTGTCCTCAGCGCAATTAACAACAGTCACCAAATCAAGTGGATAACAATCGTAACCAATGGATGAATGCATTAATAGAAGACTTTTTGGAGACTGCCAAACAAGTCAAAGAGTTTTTAAACTAATAAAGGTACCTCTGGAGGGTAAGCATACCTCTCTACTGACAAATCCCTTAAATAAAGAGAAAAAGGCTGTCAATGCGATACATTGTGAAGCTCACTTGAATAGACAACTGATATATCTTGTGATTGATACTGGATCTACAGGAAGCTTAATTTCAAAAACTTTCTTGAATAAATTGGGATGAACAATTAACAAATCATCTAAGGTTAATCTGATAAATGTTAATGGAGGAAAATGACATTTCTTGGGAAAAGTAAAGGATTTACCAATAACTATCAAGGGAACAGCAATATCAATTGACGTGGATATGTCTGAGGCAACAACCTATACTGTTATCGTAGAAAATGATTGGTTAACAAAAAAAATGGGGTCATAGATTTTAATCATGGAATAATGGACAAAAACTTTGTTGTGTTGAGAAAAACCAAAATATGATGACTTGGGCAATGCAATTAAAAAATAAACAATACCATTGGAACCAGAGGAACCTGAATATGAATTGGAGGAGGAACTGGAGGATAAACAATATTGCACTATTATAGGAAACTTGGATGAAAAACCATTGGTGCAAATCAATGATTGGATTATCGAAATCGAAAGTAGGAAGGAACCAATTGAATATATACAGGAATTGAGGAACTTAAATCAACCAATTATAGGAAGCAAAACTAGATCACGTGATTGGAAGGGACCAAGTACTATTTGTGAATGTGATAATTACTTGGAGGACAAAAAGAATATATGTGTAACTTGTCAACAAAAATTTGGAGATTTGGAACTTATCCAGTATATGAACCAGGAATATGAGGAAATAGATATAAAAGAACCACCTGACCTGAATACAACCCAACAACAGCAATTGGATCACCTCTTGAAAGAGTATCAGGATGTCATAGCCACGGATGATAACCCACCTGAACAAACTAATTTAGTAACACACACCATTGTTACTAAAAATATTCTACCAATCAAGCAGAGAGCATATTGTTTATCACCAGCTGAACATGAATTTGTTGGAAAGGAAATCGATCAAATGATATAACAAAATATTATTCGACTATCATCTAGTCCTTGGGCATCACCAATTGTTTTTATTAAAAAGAAAAATAGAAAAACAAGATTTTGTGTTGATTATCGGAAGTTGAATAAAATAACCAAAAGAGATGCATATTCCTTACCAAGGATTAATGAAATATTGGATTCATTAGGAAAAGCAAAATGATTCTCATCACTATATTTGGCGAGCGGATACTGGCAAGTGGAAATAAATGAAATGGATAAGGAAAAAATTGCATTTATTACCAAACAAGGAATCTTTGAATTTAATGTCATGTCCTTTAAATTAACGAATGCACCTGCTACCTTTCAACAGTTGATAGATAGCATCTTTTATGATATCAAGGATAAATATGTATTAGTGTATTTGGATGACATTAATGTCTATTCTAATACATTTGAAGAGCATATACAACACCTCACTGAGGTTTTGGAAAAATTCTAGCAGGCCAATCTCAAAATCAATTTGGAAAAATGTTATTTCTGCAAAAAGGAACTGGCATTTTTGGGATACATAGTTAATGAAAAAAGAATTCAACCGGATTCTAGCAAGGTTGAAAAGATCAAAAACTTTTCAATACCAATGAATATTATCGAATTGAGAGGATTTATTGGATTAGCCTTATACTATCACCATTTTATCAAAGATTTTGCTTCAATTGTGAAACTAATACATCGATTAATGAGAAAAAATATATTCTACATTTGGAATGATGATTGTCAAAAAGCATTCGAACTCCTTAAGGAAAAATTAATCACTGCACCAATTTTAATTTATCTGGATTTCACCAAACCATTTATCCTATACACTGATGCTTCTTATCTGGAATTAGGAGCAATCTTGGCATAAAAGGATAATGAAGAAAATAAACATGTAGTTGCCTATGCAAGCCGAAGTTTAGTTGGAGCTGAATATAATTATTTACCAACTGAAATTGAATGTCTTGCCACCATATGGGCGATGAAATACTTCTAATCCTATATCTATTTAATGGACTTCATATTAGTAACCAATCATGCAGCATTACAATGAATGATGAATAATCCAAACCCAACAAAACGAATGACTCAATAGATTCTTACTATTACTGACTACCCTTTTCAAATTCAATACCGCAAAGGCAAAAAGCATCAAAATGTTGATGTACTATTATGCATACCCAAACCTATAATCAAATAATTATAGATTTAAAGACTTATCAATGGCTGTTTCAATATTTAACAGATGGAACTCTACCAACACACCTGGATAATAAACAACCCATAACCCTTAAAAAACAAGCAACATATTATTTGATACAATCATATCAACTTTTTTAACAAAATACTAAGAAGCCAACTGAATCTTTACAAGTTATTAAGGCAACTGAGCTGGAATTAGTTTTGCATAATCTGCATAAGAATATTTTATCTGGACATTTCAGAATCGAGACAACCTATAACAGAGCTAGGAATCGATACTATTGGTTGAATTTGTACAAAACTATCACTGAATATATTAAATCCTATAACACATGTCAATAACAAGGAGTGCCTGTACAACATGAGGAAATGCACCCAATATTAGTAGGAAAACTATTTGACTGAGTGAGAATTGATATCATAGGACTATTAATGATAACAACTAGTGGAAACTGATATATTGTGGTAGCAACTGAATACCTAACTAAATGGTCTAAAGCCAAAGCCATTAAGGATACCAAAGCAACTATGATCGCTAAGTTTATCTATGAGAAAATTATTTGCCAACATGGATGCCCTAAAGTACTATTATCTGATCAAGGAACATCTTTTTGCAATTAACTAGTGGACTCACTATGTCAACTAATGCAAATTAGGCATCATCTATTATCTGTCTATTACCCACAAATTAATGGATTAACTGAATACTTCAACAAAACATTGTATATTACATTGGCCAAATATGTTAGTGACTATGGTGATACTTGAGATACTTTCCTAAATGCATCATTATTTGCATACAGGACTGTTCAAAATAGTACAATCAAATATATACCATTCAATTAATATATGGATAAGAGGCAATAACATCAATAGATTTACAATATCAAATACCAATCGATAAAGAGGAACCTATGAAGAAGCAGTTGCAATAACATATTGATTTCATTACCAATGATCTTCAAAATATACAAATAACTGCACAACAAAATATTGGGAAAGCACAGGAAAAACAAAAACGATATTATGATCAAGGTATCAAAATGGAAAAATTCAATATTGGAGACAAAGTTTTATTATATGAATCGGCAAAAGCGAAAGTACATGAAGACAAATTTAGAGAAAAATGGACTGGACCATATTATATCCACGAAGTAAACACTACCGGAGCTTATAAATTAAGAACTATGGATGGAAAAATCTTGAAAAGGAATATCAACACCAATCGACTCAAATGATATTTTGAGAAGTCAATTTGGGAACCATAAATTATAATATAGTTATTAGTTATTATTACTAGTTGAACAATATATAATTATAAGACATTATCTTTACAATAGAGATGGATAGTCATGACTATACATGTGGTGGAATTATATTTTTAATTTCCGAATTAATACGATTTTTAATAATAATACGATATCTATATTCGAATTAAATAAGAAATCGTAATTAATACGAAATCATAATTAATACGAAATCGTAATTAATACGAAATCGTAATTAATACAAAATCGTAATTAATACAAAATCGTAATTAATACGAAATCGTAATTAATACAAAATCGTAATTAATACGAAATCGTAATTAATATGAAGTCATAATTAATATAAAATCGTAATTAATACAAAATTGTAATTAATATGAAATCATAATTAATATAAAATCGTAATTAATATGAAATCGTAATTAATAAAAAACTGTAATTGAAATCTTAATAGTAATCATAATTAATTAATTTTTTTTTTTTTTGCCTCTAATCAGACTGCAATTGTTATATTTATTTTTATTATTATTATTTTTTTTTTTAAGGGCTAAGTTGCAATACACGCGTGGATTTTATTGTGAGATCAATTAAGATTACAATTACCA
>CAJVPV010002778.1:0-12365 GCA_910591835.1 Acaulospora morrowiae
CCTCAGAACTGTACTAATTTGTACGCCTCTAGGAACTTTAGCATACCACATTGGCCCTGTCCATCTAAAGTGCCTCCTTACTACTAGTTCTCCGTCTTTATCTTTCTCCTGAGATAGAAATGATATATGACAATAGATTATTTTATAACAACTCTTTTCCACATTGCATCGTTTGTGAGAAAATTTACTATAAAAGAAAACTAAAAAATTTCGTTATCAAAAAAAACACCCAAGGACTCTAGGGGCTCTTCCTCCCCCAAGGTCCACCCAAGTAACCATGAGTTCATCTTTTTGAATGTTCTCATAACCGACATCTCAAACTTACAAGCAGTCATAGTTTACAAAAATACAAAAATAAACAAGATTATTGCTTCCAGCCCAGCAACAACCATCAAACTTCTCCTACTAGAAAACCACCCACAAATTTGACTTACTCCAGTACGCTCCATCATTGATAGATCTGAAGCTCCAAAAATAATTGATGCTTCCTTCAAACCCTATAAAAAAAGTATTTTCTCTTCTCCTGCAACCACAGTAAACATATCTCTCCTGGACCTCATGACAGCATATGCCCTGAACTTATTCCTTGGCTTTCAAAACATCTTTGACATTACTGACAGTGATAGACTAGAAGTAATGAAAGAAATGAACAGACTAAACCTCACTACAAGCTTCATATACCTTGAAACAAAATCGACATCCAATTTGACGATAGCGGGAATTTTTTTTCTCTAATTCAAAAAACCGAAACCTTTCAAATACACCTGTACCCAATGAAGCAATAAGCGACGACAATTATATGCAGGACGATTGTCTTTCCAGCACATATCATGAATATAATAGCACGTCCAACACTAATATTAATACAGCAGTGCATCAAACAGATATGGAAATTGAAAAGCAAAGTACAAATTCAAGCCAATCTGAACTAACTAATTTCTTCCTCCCTACAAATCCAACCTTCTAAACAGATGAAGTCTATGAAGTAACAATAGATTGATAGACAACCCCCTCTACTATTGAAGCTGATATTAGGAGAACAAGCCCTTTGGTCGAACATTCAAAAATCTTCAAGCTATGTAGAGAAGTTGACAAATGTGACAGAAACACTGACACAATCATCCAATGGTTCTTTAATATAAGAAAGAATGGCCCTTTTGAAGTAAAACCAATAATCACTGCCATTATGACCAAACTTGCTTATAGAGACTACATTTTTTTCAAAACATTTGCAAGAGACAATCTCCTCAAAGGCAAATACCAAATTGAATACGAAAACTTGGAGAAAGGATTTCACAATAATTATCTCAAAGCAAACAATATTGGTTATATCAATAGGTTAACAAAGAAAAAAATCAGGGCAATAATCAACAAAGCCCTCTTTATTATATACCTCAAATCCACCAACCTCACAATTTTAAAATACTGGCAAATAACTCAAATTCTTGACTTTGGCTTCAACTTTTTTATTGATCCCACTGTGGAAAAAATCGACTACCAAGCCATAATTCGAAAATGCGAAGAAGCAATTAAAGATAAACTCTCCACTTTCCCTACTCTTCCTAAACTTGTTCTATCCTCAATCAAAATTAAACTTTATAAAGTTATCCCAATTATCTCTTCCCGATACACAGCTAAAGTAGTCAATAGCCTCAGGGCCTTCTACAACTTTGACTGACTTTCTGAATCATACTTTGTACAAAGATCACCACTACCCGAGAATTCATCAGACCTTAAATTTGAACTTAGAAGTATTTTTCCCCTGATCAAGCGAAGCAATCTCAGAAACTTAAGAGATTTTACTAATAAACTAAGGAACTATTACTATATTTTTTCCAAGCTACCTGAATTATACTTCAAGCTTCCCTTACCAAAAACACTTTTGCTGACATCATACACAGAACTTCCATCTAACCTTGCTCACCACTTTCCAGTAGAAAGTAACTCTGAAAAAATTCACTTTGCCACACAACTTCTTAGAGACAACAACTTTGCAGTTCGTCATCTTTCTTTGGATTATATTCAAGTCAAGTGCTCACTTCCATTGGCACTATGATTCAGTAAAAACAACTCCATCATTTTACTAATTCAATCACAAGAAAAAGTCAAGGACTTCATTATTACACTTAAACAAAAATTCTTCATCAAGCTGCCTCTGGGTCCTGGGTGGATCTGTAAAAACCTAATCCAAGACTAAAGACCTTGCATTTCTGAAAAAATCGAAACACTTAAAGAGCAACTGAATATTACAAATGAAGAACTCCGCAGAGACTCACCAACACACCCACAAACCTTAAAAAGAATCAAAGAAACGTATCAAGGACAAATTCCCAGAGAATAGATCTCGCCAGTTCTCTCACTCCTGCCCTTCATGGAGGAAGCTAACAACCATTTGAAACAAAACGACATTAACATTACATTGCCACTAATTGAAGACACAATACCTAGCCAGTGCCATAAAACTACTTAAAAACTACTTCTATTTCGACAGCCTCCCTGCCACCTTTATCATTGAAAAAGAGTCACCTGACCCAGGCTTGACTCTTCTTCCCTACCTCTTTTAATTATGATGACTTCCACAACCAACTTAATTTTCTCCCTTACAACAACACCTCCATACTCCAGCCCTATACCGACTATTAAAAACCTTCTTACAATTACAACACTCAATGTTAGAGACCTTAACCAAAAAGGCAAGCTAAACGAAATCATCCATGCTATTAAAAATAAAAGAGCAATTTTCTACTATACCGAAACAAAAATATTATTAAACCATCAGTTGCCAAATAGAATAGACAAAATCATAATAGCAAGCAAACCTAGTTCCTCTGCCAGTAATGGCATATGCCTTATATATAATATCTCACATCTTCAAAATGTATACTGAAAATGAATACTGGTATGCAACCCACCTAAAATTCAAGCTCAAGGCCGATGTCATTATAATTACAATATACCTCCCGCATGACAGAGCAGACTGCCGTACAGCAATAATGTTTTTCAAAAACTTTCTCACCAATCACAAAAACAAACACCTTATCATCACTGGAGACGTTAATTCTTATCCAAAAGGTGACCCATCCATTAATACTCCGACCATGTTCCACAAGTAACAGGTTTATAAGCTCATAGAAAGTTTAATCGATATTACCAAAGTTATTAACAAGAAATGCCAATACACACACATCACAAACTCTAGTGCCTCAAGGCTGGATCAAATTTGGATCTCTGTAAACCTAGTAAGCAAAGTGTTAAGTTACAAAGTATCTGATCAATCATTCATTCCTACAGACCACAAAATGATTACCACTGTACTTGACTAGTTTGAATATAGACCTGATCATATCTTTTTTACCACCAAAGCCTATCAATTTGACAAAGCAACTAAAGAACAATTACAAGCTATACAGGAGTCTATTGAACTTGCTTGTACTGGGGCAAACAACCTTTCATGGAATGAAGTTAATTTAATTTTCAAAACAGCCATGAGCAACAATATTCCCTCTAAGCAACAAAGGGTATCCATATCACCAGCTAGTGCATTTCCCCAGTATGACAACAATATCCGAGTAGCAAAATTAACAATAAAAAGATTCGTAACAATAAAATACTTTACAAGCTCCTATAAATGGGATCAACTATTCTTGGAAACCTTACCAGCCAGCTACTATCCATTAAAACTCTCAGAAAAGTTATCAAAGTTCTTCTGAATAAAAAAATAGAAAAAGCAAGACAGCTCGCAATTGATGAGATCCGTTATCGCATTGAAAAAAATTTTCACAAATTTTGGAAGAAACCTAAAACAGCAATCAAAAAAGCCTTGGGGAATCTGAAACCATCTCTAGATCTCTCTATTCTATCAGATAGAAATGAACTTCATGATGACCCTAACAAGCTTAATGAAATCATCATTAACTACTTTAAAAACATCTTGCATAGCAAGCCTTTCAGTCTTGACCAGCAGTGGTTACCTAAATATGCTCCCAGAGATTCTATTCCCTCCAGTACCTTCGATGAAGCAACAGCAGAAATCATGTTGGATAAAATTAATAGTGCAAATGCCAATCTTCCCAAAAGAAAGTTACTTGGCCTTTCAACAATTTCCTATGAGCTGTGGTCAAACCTGGGCTCATCTGCAAAAATGTATATTAAAAAACTTTTTAACTCAATCATAAACTCTAGCAATCCTCCTATCCACTGGAAACACTCAGTTGTCACTCTCCTGCCAAAAAAAATAGTCTGGTCACATAAACTAGTGGATATCCAACCAATTTCTTTAATTGAAACTAGTAGGAAAATTTTTACCAAAATCATTAATACCAGCTGTCCAAAATCATTTGCAAAAACAAAATCCTATCAGAAAACTTCTTTGCAGATCTTAAAAATCAAAGTACCATGGAACCCCTAGCTATAATTTCATCTAAACTTGAAGCTGCAAACAATCTCAATAAAGAACACTGGATCATCTCCTTTGATATCTCTAAAGCTTTCGACTCTGTAAATCTTGATAGTTTGAAAGCAGCCATGAAACGAATCAAGCTTCCCCTACAAATAATTACTTTCATCTCAAACCTTCTCCACAATCACAAATTAAGCTTTATAACTTACTACAAACTCTCCAATCCATTAATAGTAAATAACGATCTGGACTAAGGAGAAATCTTGGCACCCTTACTTTGAATTATCTTCTATGACCCCATGGTATCTAAAATAACAAAACGACTGTCTAATAAAGCTCAAATTCTCACATACATGGATGATACTGCTATCTCAAGCAGCTCTTTACAAAACTTGCAAAGAGCCACAGATCTGTTCTGCTTCTTTCTTGAGTTAAACAACATCAAGTGTAATAAGAAAAAAACAGACCTTATAATCAATCTTAAACTTTCACACCCAAGCAAACAGAACTCTCTATTAGTCGAGGATGAACCAATTCATGCCAAACCATATAGTGAAGCCATCAAATACCTCAGCATCTTTCTCTCAAGAAATTCCTCCAACCACATAACAAAAAAAGCTCTTATCGAAAAAATTAAAAACTTCACATTGGCCATAGCAACTCAAAAATCATGAAATGGACAAATTATCAAACAAGTATCTCACTGGATTATTCCTGCACAACTGGAGTATGCCACGTATATCTCCTTTGCAACAAACATTGAAATAAACTTTCTTTAAGCCAAACTCAACAAAGCAACAAAATCAAAACTTGGCATTGAGCAAACAATCTTTAACAAAATCACTCACTCCAAAGCAGGCTTAGATCTAGTCAACTTGCAGAACAAAAGAGACATTACAGCAACCAAACTTTTGGTTACAAGGTTTGCCAACCCAGCAACCTTCCAGTTTATCAAATATGAAATCATATCAATACAAGCCACACACGCCATCTGGTCATGTTTCATTTGCTCCCACAGTTATTCAAAGACTCATGGTTAATGCAAGCAGTCAAGATCGCCATCAAATACCATATCAACGTCTGCCCAAACCCATGCCCATTCAACATGCCCAACCACAAAGTCTCAATCAGTCGGCTCACAAAAATCAGTAAAAAAACAGCTCTGTTCCTCTTCTTTTCTAACATTAAAATTCTTTCCAACATACTTGTTTTTAATGAGCCCTCTAAACTCACTTGGCAAGAATTCCTCACTCACAAGGGCTTTATCACCAAAGGCCCCATATCTCATTGGTTTACTAGCCTAACAAACATATCACCACCACTTGTTGGTGACACTCCACCCTTACCAAATCTGAGTTCCAGATTTTGGAGCTTTCTGGAAAATAATCACTTAAGCTTTATCAAAGTGAGACGCAATGCCATAATTCGACCCTTGCTTACCAGGAGATACCATGTTCTCACTCCAGGCAATAAACATATTATTACTTGTTCTTGTTCAATACAACCTTGCCTTAAAAGCAAGTACCTCGATGAACTCAAATCAACCTGGACCATAAAATATAACAGTTACCATGAACTCCTTAACAACATTGATGAACTGATTTCAATTCTCACCCCCATACCTACTCACACTCCTCAACAAATAATACAACCACTTCCAACTAATAATTAGCTAATAATCCATTTCACTATTATCATACATTCTAATGTTATTGACATCCGAACCAGTACCCTCCTGCTCTCCTATTCCAATAACTTCAATATCTGAGTAACCTTCTGGCCAATTCTTCTTCAAATGATAATCAACTCTGGGTCTAACGTCCACATAGTCTGCAAAGTCCATCCAAACCCAACCTTCACATCCAGAATACATCAACAGACAAGTCAAAGTCCCATTCTTCAGACTTATCAGCAGAATCAATAGAGAAACCGCTCTCATAAGTCTAATTATTACATGAGATAAGCTCAAACTTATCACTAAACCAATATCTCAAGCAACTTCTCTCTTAACTCTACCAATCATGCTATCCATTTTTTTCTCATCATCATCTCTTATCAACAATGCCAACGCAACAAGTATAATTCACTGGATCAAATTTGTGAATCTCTACTCAAATATTTATGACTTTACCTTTAGCCAATCAGCAACATACAAGCCCATCTCATTCAACCAGTTTGAGAACATTATCAATGCTAACAAAAAGCTCAGAAAAAGTGACTTACTTAAATACAGATCTCTCTCTACCTTTCGAACCAAACTTTTAGCAAACCAGCTTCCCACGAGATCCAAACTCCACAAGAGATATCTTTCACTTTATTCTGACAACATCTGCCCAAGGTGCGATATTGAAAAAGAAACTCTTAGTCACTTCTTGCCTGTTTACATAGCAATAGGTATATTATCAAAAAAAGGTCCAAGATCATTGACCTAATTCAACAAAGTCAACAAGATTACATCTCAAGGATTAATCCCCACATTTAATCAATTAGTACCACAGCAATTACCGGCCAGCTTATACTTCAAATGGCCCTTAGTATTTACCAATCCTCTTTTGAAACCGTCACCAAAAACAAAGATTGTATTTCAAATAAGTCACTAAAAATTCTTTACAGGATATGGAAACAAAGATTTGAAACTGCAACCACCTTACCCTCTACTGGAATAGCTTGAAAGAAAATAAAGGCAACAAATATTCAACCCCAGGCAAAAAATACCAATAGTGTATTTCCAACTATTATTAACATATTAAAAGCTAATCATTTAAATACTAACAAACTTATATTCTCCTCTACACCAACATTATTGTTCTGAATGAGCACAAGCCATTCAGCATTAGTAGTGTCTAATTCACTTACGTAGTGTAAATTGGTTCTACTAAGTTGTTACAATAGGCTACAATTAACTTACTCAGTGTAAAGATTGTTTATATACTGATTATAAACAAAAGTTTAATAAAAATCATGCATATTATGCTTATTTGCAATTAAAAAAAAAAAAAAAGTTGCAATTGTTAATAACTTCATAGTACTTTGTCCTGCCAGTCTTACAAAATTGACTTTGGAAAAAATATTGTTTTTGATGAGTATTGTTGATACTTATGTATTAATAATTTTTGTGAATACTTTTCTGGTTGCTTTGATTAGTAATGTTGATCTTGTAGTTGCAATTTTTTTTAACCAGATAATTTTTTTCAATAAAAGAACAATTGTTGATTTTTTTTAATTTTGTAGAATCTGTTCACTAATAAAGATAGAGTTGCATAATTTTAAAAGTATTTTTTTAGAGTTGTTATTCAAGTAGTTAATTATTTCATATGTGATTTCTGAATTGTTGGGAGTCTTATTAGCTGAAGTTTCATTGAGTATTCTGGAAAGTTCATTGTATTCAATTGGTTTCTGAAATGAATTGTAAATCTTAGCTAATATAGTTTCGATAGGGAAGTATATTCCTGTTCACAATGTATCTTCTATTATGAAGCTGCTATCAGCAAGTATTCTTTTGAAGTAATTTTTTTTCCCTCAATCAGGTTGGTGTCATTTATTTATTAAATCTAAATAAACCATTACAAATATAAATTGCATATATAAATTTTTCTGACCCAGCTCACCCATCTGTGACAAAGAGTCTCTAGATGCAATTTATGGAAATTATATATTGCTCATCCATTAATTGGAATTAAGATCCCATTTGTTTAATAGAGTCAAAGCCTGCAGATCATATGCCATAAACCCAAATTGAGTTTTTATTTAAGTGCTAACTATTTTTTCTTATTTTCTATGAACTCTTGTATTAGTTTTCTAACCTTGTCTAGTTTGTTTATATAACCTTCCGTCTTGTACCTTGCCTTTTCTCACCTTTTTTTTCTTTTGTTGTTCTGATTATTTGAAGGCTGGGTACTGATGGCATTGTTGATTTCTGTGAATCTGGAGATATGGTTTTCTGAACTAAGATCCATATCTGAACTAAGTTCTATTGATGGCAAAGGTGTGGGATCTTTCTTGATTTTTAGGTTTAGGCCCATGGTCTGATCAGCTGCTATTGTGATGCTACACCTGTGTCTTCATATTAATTTTCTGAATTGCTTGAGAAAGCTGGTAGCAGTCTTGCACAACAGTTGCCAGGCCTTGGATTGAGTAATCTTGGTACTTGTTTGTTTGCAATTCTTTTGAAGTAATTATTTATAATTTTTTTAATTAAATTATAATCATCTGTTATGTTTTCATTTTTATTTTGAATTATATTAAGATTTAGAGAAAACTTTAAGTCTCCCAGTACCTTTTTTATAAAGTTCTTTGGTTTTTTTCAAAATTTGATTAGGTTGTTTGTAATGGTTTTGTGGATTTGCTCTGCTTGTTACTCTTTAATATTGTAGAGTCTTTCTTTAATTAATATCTTACTTGTATTATTTTGTAATCTCTGGAAGACTAATATGTTTCTGTAAATGTTTTGATGAATAGTTATTATGTGTTTTGGAAAAGTAATTCCTTGTTGACATAATGAGCATTTTTTTCTTTTTTTTGTTTAATATTCTTTTGATATGATTGATTATCTTGAAATATTTGATGCATTTTGGTTCTTTAGCTTTTTATAGTTATGGCTTTATTAAAAAGAGGTTGTTTTTGACAGTGCGGACTAAGATATGATTGAAGTTTGTTTAAGAAGAACAGTTGGCCAGTAATACTTTAAGGTCTGATTCCTCTTTGAAGTTGACTTTCTATTGGTCAGTTGCTTTTTTCTAGTCATATCTTTGTTTGACACTTAGGAGCTGCCAGTTTGTATTCAATCAATCAAGAATTATTTGTACTTGTTTATGATCTGTATTAATTGAAGAAGAATTGAAAGTTTTTGCATCTAAAACTTTGGTTTCCAGATAGTTAATATATCAAATTGGATCAATTCTTGATGTGCTTATCTGGATTATATGTATGAATTCTTTTTTCTTACCCACTGCTTTGATAATGTCTGTTCAGTTATATAAGTAGTTATAAATTTTCTTTTTTAAATTAGTTATTGGAGTATTGATGGCAAGAGTATCAGAGAAGTATATGTTAAAGTCTTCTGCCATTATTTGATATATTAGCTTCTTGAATTTTTTGATAAATACAATCAGGGATTGCGTTGCTGCCTTTTTTTCACTGCATTCATATAAAAGATAGATAGAGATAATAATAATATCAATTTTTGGTTTGAATTTAAGATGAACTGCACATTGGTATTTGTTTTTAATAAATGTTTCAAAAATATGGTTGCTTAATTTCTTTTTCAATATTAAGCAGGAATCATTTTTTGTTGCGCTAAATAGCTTACTTGAGATAATTACCTTGTTATTGAGCTTCTTGTGAAGTAAGTTATTTTCTGGAGTTTTTGTTTCTAATTAATACAAGATACTGTAGTTTTGTTATTCTTAAGATTCTAAGTTAAAGCTATTAATTTGTTTCTATCATTTAATCCATAAACATTTAAAGTTGAAATATTAAGTTAATTTTTAATATAAGGTTTAGGGAATTTAGAGAAAGAATTTGTTGTATATTTGTATTTAAAGAGTGAATAAAGTTGAATAGCAATGTCATTTTAATTGATAAAAAAAATAACATTGAAGCCAGGCTTCAGCAGATCTTTGAGAGCAATGTATTCTTCTGGTAGCCTGTCGAAGATATATTTCTTGTGTAATTGTACAATAAGTATGAATAAAATTTTGTTATCAGTTAGAGGAAAGCAGATCAAGGAAAGATTGTCTTCTGATATTTTGTTAAGTTTTTCTATAGAGAGTAAGGGTGGCTTTGGAGCCTGGAATAATTCTTCTGGAATAGTACAGAACTTATACCTTTCATACAGTTTTTACATAATTAATAGAAAATTATCTGCTCAATAGTCAATATAATCTTTAATATCTATGAACTTGTCCACTTTAGAGATTTTGCTTGATAACTTTTCTTTGTCTGTTTGGAAGATGCTTGAGCTAATCCATTGTGGATCTAAAGATAGATTGAATTTGAAATCTTTTTGTAAGTGCTTTATAAGGCAGTCTGTATCCTCTTTGGTTGATACTGGCATGCTTATGTCTAAATCATCTAACAATGAATTAGAAGAGTAAAGTAGTGATCTTTTGAACTTGTAATAGTCCAGAGATAGAGTTTTGAGGCTATGTTTCTTTCTCAGAATACCAATAAGTTTTTTTGTGTTTATTATCATCAGATTATAAGAAAAATAATGTGCTAAATGTTTTAGGAGCAATTTGTATAATGCTGGATATGAAATTTTGGGTAATAGCAAATTGAAAAAAGTTTTGGATAGTTTAGTGTGAACTTTATAAAACTTGGCTAGTTTCTTAATTTTTATTAAAAGTTTTTTAAAGTTTTTTCTTTCAATAATAGGGAAAAGATATTTAATGTCTTTATTGAGATATTTGAAGTTCTCTGGCAAGAGATCAAATTTGAAAAAATAAGAGTTTGGCAATGGAAAAAACTTATAATATGCTCTTAAAATTGCTATGGTAAGTAAGAGCAGCAATCTTTTTTTGATTGAAAGTGGACTTGGAAATTTGATGATTATATTAGAAGGAATAGATTCTTTGATTATTTGGGAGGACTGATAGTGATTTATAAAGCATTTTTTTAATAATATCTAACAGTTCAATATAGTCAATAGTATTTTCATTATTCTTAATAAAGTAGTTGCATTCAAATTTTAAAATTTGTGCAATTTTAAAATACTTGAATTTGCTTATATTTGTAAATCTGAGGCAGGCCATGAATAGTGATAAGTTAAGAATCTATCTGATTTTCTTTTTAATTCTTCTGCTAATATATTTTGTTATTAATTTTTTTATAGTTTTCATGTACTTTTGTTTCTAGATGCTTGTATTTCTTTTGATAATTTTCTTTTAGAAATTCATTTTTAGTAAAGAATCTAAAGAATATCTATCTCTTAAGAGAATTTTGATAAAGATTGCAAAGTAAGATTTCTGTAAGACTGAATCTTTGGAAATAATTTTAATTTTCATAAAAAGTTCTGCTACTATTTTGGCTTTACTGTGGCAGACTGTTAATTGTGATATTAGATCTATGATTATATCATATTCACTGATAAAGGGTTCAATGTCACTTGCTGCTTGTGTAACAAGGTAACATTTATTGGTTGACTGCTTCCAGGAAAATTTCTGCTATTCAATTTTCTTTATTATTTGGAAGTGATACTAGTTGCCAGTTTTTTAATAAATTTTTTGTGAGTAAGAAACTGTAAAAGTTTTCAATATCTCTATTTAGACTTGAATAATCAGTTGGTCAACCAACTTCAGCTTCATCTAATATTTTATTTATTCTAATTTGTTTTGGTTGAATAGAAGATACATTTTTTTGAAGTTACCTAATTCTTCTTGTATTTGACAATCGAATTCTATAAGAGAACTAGTGCTATCAATAAGGTTTATATAATTCAGGGATTCCATTAATATATTGTTGTTAGAATAAGGACTAGTGGATTTGATTGTTCTTCCAGATTTGTTATATTAATAGTTTGTAGTGACTGTATAATAAAGATTATTTACTTGTATCATATCATTTTGATATGTAGGTTGTTAATATTTGATGTTGTGTGATCTGTTATATTAGTTATACTTGCACATTCTTGAATTGCTGGAGATGCATGCATGTTATTGCTGACTTTTGTTGATTTAAAGTTGCTTATGTTCTGTAGATCAAAGATAGGGGATAAGCAGCTTAAGGGTTTTTTGGTGATTTGAAATAGTGGTTTTTTTTCTTTAGAATTTTCAAAAGAATTTTGTGATATAGTAATAGATTTCTTTATCCTAAACAGATATGTTGAGTAGTACAGTGGGATACTATATTATTGTGAACAATTTTTTTTCTTTAATTATTCAAAAATAAATAAATAAATATAATATAAAAATTTTACTATATATTTAATAGATATTAAAATATAATGTATTAAAATTTCATCCAATTT
>CAJVPV010002779.1:0-12362 GCA_910591835.1 Acaulospora morrowiae
GGGAGAATAGCTTTTTTGTTCACTCGATATAGCGGGTGCCACAAGGGCACAAAAAGAAAAAAAAATAGCCATTGCTTTAAATAAATAATTGCGTGATAATGATGATCTGTACAACCATTTTATTTTTTGATTGATAAATACTTAATTCAGTTGACCGGTTGAACCGGTTGGACTCGGTTGGGACCGGTTCGGTTAACTGGTTAAGGGTTTGGGTACCTGGTTCAAGTCACTAAACTTATCATGATATAAAGGATATAAAAAATAAGCCAACACAAATATCAAACATTCAAATTCGTTCCATCTTTTGTTAAATTGATCAATACAATAATCCCGAAAATTCTTTGAAATTGAAATAGAAGTAGAAATATGATTGATAATATGAGCCAGTCAATATAATTAAACAAAACAATTGCTAAAATTGTTGTTTTGGATTCTAAAATCGAAATCACACTCTTGATTGGTTTAAGAATTATAATCATCTGACATATGTCTTCAAAAAATCCTCTTGTTGTAATAATTTTTACACAATTATTGTTTAATATTCCAGGTTTATTATTTAAGATTTAATAATTAAAATTCAAAATTAATAATTAAATTTAATATTAAATTAATAAAAATTTAAATACTTACATTTTTAAATGCTGATCAAAGTCTAATAATTTGATTTACAACAATTATATATCGTTGATCATCTTGTTTTGGTTGATATTTTAATACCTCCACCTTTGATTTTTAATTCATTAATAGTTTTACAAAGTGCATTCATTCCTTGATGTAATCTTAAAAAAATAATACCAATGTTTGACACTTATTAATTGTATTAATAGCAAATTGATGCTTGCATATATTCTTGGAAATCAAATTAATATGATATGCAATACACCATATAGTAATAATTCGTGGATATTTTTCACTAATAATATTTTATGCGACCTTACAATTGGCTACTCCATTTGTAACCAATCCTATAATTTTATTTTGTCCAATAATATTAATAATTTTTTCAATATAATTGATTAAAAACTCTCCAGTAATACTTTCTAATGATACATCTTCAATAGTTCAAAGATATTCATATCTATTGGATATCATCAAAATGAAATTATATAATTGGCGATTGCTGGGATCTGTCCATCCATTCAAAGCAATATAATGTTTTCTTCTGCTTACAATTTCTTTTGAATCTTGATTGTAATTGCTGTAGCCTCTAAGTGAAGAATATTGATAGAAATTGTTGTGTAACATGGTGAATTATAAGCTGAACAAAGTTGTTTATAAAATTCAATAAAAAATGGATGATTTGCAACTGCAAAAGGAATTGTACAAGTGACAAAAAATCTTCCTAATACTGCATTAATTGCATCTCTTCTAAAATCAGTTAACTTGATACTTTCCATAAAATTACTTAATAGAGATTGTTTAGGATCTAATTTTATTTTTTTGGCTGGTTTTTTTTTGTTTTCAACAGTTCTATTAGTAATTATTTCCAAAAATTCATTTTGGATTTCAATAGAGCAAAATATACACTCACTTGCTAAATAATTTTCAAGAATATTTGGTTTACCATACTAATATTTTTTGTTATAATAATAGCTTGTTGCTAAAAAGTACTACAACTTTTATCAATAGCTGTTTTATTAAATATTGCCAAGCAATTGATTCTGATTATACATGTGGTGGAATTGAATTCAGATATTTTTCAAAAATCGTATTATGGTCGAATTACTAAGTAACATATAGTAAATAATTGGAATTCGTATTTAATTCGGAATCGTATTGTCGATCAAATTTCCTTTTATGATAATACGACCACATGTATGATTCTGATCATCCAACTGTATTTTTTAATGATGAAAAAACTATCACTTTGCATTTTTAATGGATAGATAGATAGAAAAATAATAAATTTGTTATCTTTATTTTTTTTGTTTTTTTAAATTTAATTGGTTAATAATTGTGACACAATTTCAGCATTGTGGCACAATTGCAGCAAATTACATAATTGTGTTATATTGATTTAATTGTAGTACAATTGCGGCAAATCACATAATTGTATCAAATTAATTTAATTGCAGCACAATTGCAGCAAATTTAATAATTGTGGCAAATTATATAATTGCATCATATTAATTTAATTGTAGCACAATTGTGGCAAATTTAATAATTGCGACAAATTACATGATTGCATTACAATTGTATCATAATAATTTAATTGCAACAAATTTATATAATTGCATCACAATTGCATCTTGTGTCACATTAATTGCGTCACTATAAAAATTTTAAATAATTGCGTCAACTATAAAATAATTTTAGCCATATATATATTTTTACTCACATATTATAAGATAGAAAAGCTGATAATATAATATATGTACTTTCTAATAAATGCTTCAGTTTAATTACTGATTGATTTTAAGCTATCAAATTTAAGGACTCTTGTGATCAAGTTGGATGTAACTCCTTAAGAATTATACAGGTCATATTAAGCAAGTTTCCAAGTTCTTTAATCTTCTAGTAGATACTCCAGTTTCAAATCCAGTTGATATAAGCTATCAAATTTAGAAATATAAATGTCAAGTAAAGTATAACTTCTATATATATAAACTATTTAGGAAGAATTATGTTATACATAACATTAGTATCGGTTCAATATTTTTTTTTAAAGTATTTTTACTTGACAATTAATAGGAAAGAAAAATGTTAAACAGATTTTGATAAAATAGAATATAGTTCAATCCATATATTCAAATATATAGATAGTTCTATAGCTCCTTTTACTAAACAATCATTATAATATCAATCAGACAATTGTTACTTTTCTATATCTTAACAGGAAGATTACAATCTCAACATCTACTAGATCAGCATATGAAATGACTTCTTATAAGAAATAGCATATACTGTAATTGATTATAATATTAGATATTATATTAATTTTGTTTAATTATTTTCATATGGAATTAAACTGGTATTTTGTGATTTGATCTGTGAAACACTAATTACTGTGCTATAGACTTACAGATCTTATTATAGATTTTGAATTTTAGAATAAAATTTAATTTATTAGATAATATGATAGAGATACTTCTAAAATTTATAAAATTAGTATTAATTAAAATTAACAATAATGAATTTGAATTTTTCTATAGATCTTTTGTTATAAATTTATTTATTTATTTTTTTTATAATAAAGAAGATAATCAGTATCATGGTTTTTATTGAAATTGATTTGAACCATATACTTAAATAATTTCTTTTATATTAATATTAAGATATAGTGATATAACGATTATCTAGTTAATGTTATAATAATTGTTAAACAATTGAAAATTCTCATATTTGAATATACAGATTGGATTGTACTCTATTTTAACTAATTCTTATCAACTTTTACAATAACAATTCATTTGAATATATAGATTAGGCTATACTTTATCTTATCAAATCCACTTAATACCCTTTTTTTTTGTTGATTATTAAATAAAGAAACTTTGAAAAAAGCACTAAATTAATATTAATGTTTTATATAATATGGTCACCTCAATGGCTTACTATATATATAGAAGTTATATCCTACTTGATATTTATATTTTTAGATTTGGTAGCTTATATCAACTGCTTTCAAATTAAAGTATCTATTAGAAAATTAAAGAACTTGAGAGCTTGTTTAATATGATCTATATAATTTTAATAAGTTATGCTCCACTTAATCACAAGAGCCTATATATATAGTGTAAATTATTTTACTATTGACTCAATTGTCAAAATCCTTAAAAATAATTGTGTCTGACTCAATTATTTTATATATTTTAATAGTAACTCAATTAATTGTGTCAAATAATTGTGTCAAATAATTGTATCAAATTGTATTAAGGATCTACCTATTTCTATCACATGTATACAAGAGCTCCTAAATTTAATAGTTAGAGTCAACTGGTAAGCAAAAACTGGAAAATTTACTAGGAAATATATATTTATGTTTGAGACCTCTCTGCTATATTATATGTAAGTAAAAAGATATAATATAATAAATAACTTAGGTAAACAATTATTAATATCTTATAATCCTTATAAAAGTTGAACCAGTAGATTAAATAATTTAAAATTAGTGGTAAGATTTTCATTTTCTAAATAGATTCTCTGAAAATATATAATATATCTTAAAGATAAATAGCATATTATCAGATATAAAGTAGATAAACTAGTATTTAGCTATTGTAATAATAATAAATAATATTTGATATATTTTAAAATTAAATATTATTTAATAAAAATCTATATTTAATACTATTTGATTATAAAAAACAAAAATAAAAAACAAGACCTATGGGTCCATAGCACAGTGGTTAGTGCTTCACAGGTTAGATCACAAGATACCGGTTCAACCCCATGTAAGAGTAGTTGAATAGATTTAATATGGTATTTGGCATCATAACCAATTATGTACTGTTTCTTATGAGAAGCCGTTTCACATATCGATCTGGTAGGCATTGAAATTGTGATCTTTCCGTTAAAGGTGTAGTGGTGTGACAATCGTCTGGATGGTGTCACAATAATTGTCTAATGAAAGGAGCCATAGAACCAACTATACATTTGGATATACAGACTGGACTGTACTTCATCTTAATCAATTCCAAGCCACCAAGTTTCCTTATTAGCTACTGAGTAAGGATATCTTGAAGAAGACCACTGAACTGACACATGCCCATGTGCAGATATGGTAGCCATATGGTGAGACAGAGCATGTAGAAGTTGCGCCCTGCTTGGTATTTATACCTCTAGATTTGGCAACATACGCCAACCGGTCCGAATCTGGATTGTCTACTAGGAGATTAAGGAGCGTCGGTTTGTCACAGATAGACTAGACCCTTAAGGAGTCACGCCCCAGTTGGCCATATGGCCCCTAGATTTGGTAGTGTCTAACCAGCAGTCAAAACCGGAGCATTCACTAGGGAGTACATGTTTACATCAAAGACATCCTCTATGGCATGATATTGTGAGCGAAAAGGTGGTATGTAATAGATAGCTTATAAAAGTAGTTAGTGATACCTATCCCAATCATGATGCTCACCAAAAATTGGATCAGTAGGTTGGATGGTTTAAAACTAGTGGTAGGATTTTTATTCTCTAGATAGGTTCCCTCAAAAATATAGAAACCCACTCTCAGAGTAGCGTTAATATCGCTGGGGTAATAAAGTAGATAGGCTAGCATTTAGCTATTGTAATAGCAATAGACGATGTTTGATGTATATGTAATATTGATAATTACTTCAATAAAATCCCTGCATCTAATGCCATTCTACTATAAAAAAAATAAAAATAAAAATAAAAAACAAATAGTATATTAATAATTTTTTATAAAGTTATAATTTAATTATAGTCTATTACAATTATTTTAACTATATAAGTATATATTTTAAGAGTAGGCCTATATATTAGATATAATTTTAAATTAGAAATAGAAATTCTATTATAATTTTAAATTATTTAATCTAATTTATTCAAGTTTTTGCTATACTGTTATAAAAATATTATTTAAAATATTATTTAAAAATTAATTAAAAAATATTTTGATTATATTTTTTATTTATTTATTTATTTATTTTTCCTGTAATCAAACAAGTATTTATTGTGTTTATTTAATCTTATAAAAGAAGACATAACTGTTTATATGTAGACATTTATACATAAATTAATTAATTATATTTGAATACCCGTCTTAGGCTATTAATCTCTAAATATGATTTTGGAGATGAATAAAGTTGTTTCCTTTCATTTTTCATTCCTAGGAAAATTCAAATTCATTATCTACAGTTCATTACTACAGTTTATCTTGGCAATATCTTGATTACGTTATATTCCTAACCATTTTCTTCCTTCTTTAATTTTGTTCTATAATACCTTTGCGATTTTTAATATATAATCTGAACTGGCCTTTGTTAGAAAGGATACTTCCACTTTAGGTCCTGATAAGTCTTGATAATTCTTCTTTCCCCTTCTCTTTAGATCTTGTGAGTGGCCTGGATCTTGGTTAAAAGAAGAACTGGCCTTGCCTTTGCCTTTTTCTAAAAAGTACTTTTTGTATTCTTGTACTTTTTTACATCTTGGATTCCAGATTAATTGCCTTATTCTTTTATATCAGAGGTCTAAGATCTTGTTAAGAATTCTTTTGGACCAGAGGTCTGAGATCTTATTGAAAATTCTTTTGGCTGAAGTTTTGGTGATCTTCATGGGTCGGAGTAAATTAGAACATTCTTTTATATCTTTTTTTATCCAAAGGTCGATAACTATATTTAATCAGTTTCTTGGCTAAATCAGACTTTTCAATTTTCCATCTGTTTACAAGTTCAATTATTGCTATAGAATCTGTATCTTTTTTTTTCTTTACATATTGGAGGATCCATATCTTGACAAGCTTGTTTTGAATTTAATTCCATATGTCCTTTTTAATTTTCTGTATCTCTTTATACATTAGAAAATGATTTAGAGTTTCTTCCTGAAGTTGACAAAATACATACAAGCTATTGGGTGTTTTTAAGGCTTTCTTTTTTATTAAAGTATCTATGGTTGAAAGCTTGTTATAGATAAGTTTAGCCTTAAATGTTCTACTTTCTACTATTTTTATGGATGTTGTTAAGAACCCTTTTCCTTTACTAAAATCTTATAGTTCTTTCCAATCAAATTTCTCAGGATTTTGGATTTCTTCTTTCCATTTTTATTATATCTGGTTTTGTAATATCCATTATATTAAGACTTTCTTTTTATTATAATCCTTTAGAAATGCTTTAGTTGAAATATCAATGGAAATTCCATTTCACTTAGATATTGTAATCAGGATTGCTGTCGATAGAGGTTTCCATTGAATTTCTAGCTCTTATTTAGCCATTTTTGTCAAATGATCTACCTTGTTATTGAAGATATCTTTACTATGGACTTTGACTTTCATGAATTTAAGATACAAATTATTTTTATTGACTATACTAATTAGTCTTGACCAAAGCTGCCAATTTGGCTTTTTTATTCATCTTTAAGTGTGTTTTTGGGATGTTATTTGTTTATAGTTAAGTATATATCTATATAGGAGGAGCTATTTGTTCTTATTTCAACCATACTGCCATTTGGAACTAAAAGGGTTGCCAAGAGGATTGCTATTAATTCTGTTCCGGTTGATGAAGACCAATTGTCTACTGCTGCTTGAAATGATCTTCTTGAATTTGGATCCTCTGTTTGAATCCATGCTGCACTTATTTTTAGAAACTGGTCTTATATCTGTCTTAGTGAACCATCTGTATAGAATTAATATGCATCTATATATTTTTTCCTTATATTTAAGTAGTATTCCTTATATAGTAGCTTGCAAAGGTCCCCTGTTACTATATTTTCATATATAATCTACTTTCCATAATCTTCAATTTTCATATAATGGAACTTTGATATAGATATATTCTAAGGATATATCTTTTCCATCTTAGTTTTGACCAGATTCTCTAACATATAAACTTCTACTGGAATGGTTGGCTTCTTGTTTTGCCAATATTTTTTGATATTGTTGATCCATACAAATATAAGTATATGGTCTTTCTCTATATTTTTACACTCTGGAAATATCTTGATAAATTCAGTTGTTTCTGGAAGGATGCTAACACCGATTTGATAGTATTCAAATGTACTGTTTGTAGCTATTTGCTCCTGGTTCAACAGAGTTCTTTATTGGTATTACTTATACTTACTTGCCAGCTCCATCTTCTTGAGTCCATTGATTTTTTTAATGTGAAGAGTGGCTTGTCTTGCTTTATCCAGTTGTATCCTGCCCAATTTGTCTTCAGCATTCCGAATTCATTTGTCAACATTTGTTTTACTAAGAGATACCATTTTGGGATTGGTTCCTGCCTTTGACTCTGAGATTCCTGAATCAATTTCCAGTTCAAGAGAATACCTGATTCTTTATCTATAAGCTGGTCCACAAACATGATATTGTGTTTTTTCAGACTAAATACTGCTTTGTTGTATACTTTGGGGTTGTTTATCAGAGTTTTGATTGTAATGTGTCCCTCTTTCCATTGAAATATATTTCTTCAGTATGAATTTGAAAAGATAATCTCCATCTTATTGACCAGTTTAATTGTTTGGGTTGAGAAATTCTTCTTATATATATTGTACAATATGTCTTCGGATAATATGTTTGCCAGCTCCCAGTATTGCAATTGTACTTGCTTCAGATAAATTAGAGTAGATATATCAAAGTGATTCATATTATTGAGGTGATTTATAAAATTGATGATTTGACTTTCTATTTGAATTTCCTGGATACTTTTGATTTTGTAAAGTGCTTTGTAATATATCGATGAGTTTGACATTGTTTTCATAATCTTGGCTACTTGCTTGAGTGTTTTCCCAAGCTGTACTGGGAGAATATTAGCTGTGTGGAGACTTAATGAACTGTGTTGCATCCTGTATTCAATTCTTGAAATGAGAATCCTATTGATTATGTATTCAGCATGTTTATCTGTGATTTGCTTTTTTCCCAGGTTTGGAAGTATCACTTGGATTTCTTGACGGATTCTGTTAACCGTATTCTTGGTCTAATCTTTGTTACTAGCCAGATGCCCAGAAATCTTGAATAGCATTTACGATCTAGTTCTTTGATCTCTTCTTGATTGACTCCAATCTAAACTTTATTGGGTTCCTTATTTGGACTATTAATCGTAATCAGTACTGATTTATTTCCATTAATTTGGGAATCATTAGCCACATAAAACTCCTTTGCTTTTTCTAAGATATAATTCATATCTGCCTAAGACCTGGCTATCCATATGGTGTCATCCATATATACTATTGCAGCTTGTCTTATTGATAGTCTTCTATGAGCCTCGGGATCACTTGTTGCTCTACTAAAGTTTCCTGTCCATGTACAGCTCAATGTATAATCCAAATTTGGATTTTCTTGAATCTCACAAAGAAGAAAGTTATAGAAGATTTTTCATAAGAGAAATGATAACATTTCTTCTTAATCGATTCTGTCTTCTGCTAGTATTTCTTGGTAAGCCTCACATCTGTAATTATCTTAATTAACCTTTGTGTAAAGGAATCCAGTAAAAGTTTGATGATTTTGCTTGGAACTTTGATTCTTTGGAGTGCCTTTTCTAGCATTTCTAGACTTACTGTATCATATGCTTTTGTTGTATCTTGGAAGAGGATCCAAAGTTTTTTTCTTTTCTCATGAGCTTTTTCGAAGATATTGTTAAGCAAATATATAGGTTCTGATGTACTTTTTCCTGGAAACCTCACAAAGTTGGGTTCTTTGAGTATCTTATGTTTTTTGCAGATAAGTGCCAAGCAATTGTTGAGAATTTTGATAAAGTATTTACATATTGTTTCAAGAAAAATTATTGGCCTAGTATTGTTAAGTTTCTCTTATCATTCCTTATTCTTGGAGATTAGATATAAGAGGCTGTTTTTTCAAGTTGTTAGTATGACTCCAGAGCTGAGGAACAGGTTGAAGAGATCAAGGAGGATCTTTTTTGCTATGGGACCTAACTTTTTGAATATTTTGTATTTTATTTTAGATGATCCTGCTGTCTTATTGTTAGATAAATCAGAAAGAACTTCTTCTAATTCATTTGGTTGGATCTCTTCTTCTATACTGTTGTATCATTCCTCTTGTATTTCAGTTTTGGACTTGTACTGTTTCTTCTATTGGTTGTCGAGGAGATTAAAGTTGTTTTTATACTTGCGAAAAGCCTGCTAATAGTAAAGTTCTGTCTGGTTAAGATTTTCTTCTCATTTATAGTAATATATTTTTGACTATTTTCATCAACTATTTTGATTCTATTAATTATAATCTTATTCCTAAAGTTATTTGTTAGTGTTTGAACTATCTTTCTTTGATTGATTTTGGGATCTCGGCATCTAGCTTTGATAGCCTCTTGGATTTTCTAATTGGTCTGCTTTTTTTTTTCTTGAATGTAAATTTTCTTTAGAATTGTTTTAAGAATATATGTTTGTTTAATAATAAATGTTGCATTGTTGTTGGTTATATATGTATTGAGAATCTCTAATTCTGAGCTGACCTATAGTTATCTGCTAGTATTTCTGAGGCCCTAGATATTCATGTATTGAGTTAATGCATTAAAGAAAAGGATATTGATACCAGGTTCTCTTTTTTCAGTTTCTTTTTAATCTTATACAGATTTTAGTATATTTTGATTAGGTTTTTTCCTTGACATTCTTTATTATATTGCAAGTGTTTGTGTATCTTTTAGGACCTTTCTTTTCACAATGAAGGTTGTTGAATGCTGAGGAAATTAATATTTTTTCGAAGTCTTTCCAAACTTCTTGAATTTATACTCCATTTTCTATATTGTTTGCTTGTTGGAATGTTGCCAGCCTTTCAAGAAGTTTGATTTTTGTAATTTTGTTATTAACTTTGATTTTGAAATATGTAGATGCCTCATTAGCCTTTATCAGCTCCATAAAAACAGAGAAAGAAAAAGAGTTCCTGACAACCTATATGCAGGAGAGTAAAAAAAAGAAAGAAAAACAACCTATAGAAACAAGGATGCAGAGGAATAGATCTATTGAGATGGACCCATGGTTCAAAATTATTATCATGTTAGATATTATTAACTCAAGACTGATGAAGCTTGAAAGTAAAAGGAGTAATAGCAAAAAGCCTTATTACTTCTCCTAAAGGCACCCCAGTCAAATCCACTACAAATATTGGAGAGGAAAATTTATCGCAAATTTCTCTTTCAATACTTGATCAATTCTCATCATATATTATAGATGACGATAACTTAGACCATTTCAAAAATATAATCAATCTCTTAACCAATAATGAAATCAATACTTTTCTCACAGAACAAAAATAGTCCTTCCTAAATGACAATATATACTTGGGAACACATAATACTAGGGGCATCACAAGAACAGTAGACCAAGAAATGCTAATACAAGAAATATGGAACAAAAAAATTGATATTCTTGGACTAAGTGAAACCAAACTTAGTATTAACAATTAAGCATTTGTATTCAACAGGAGTAAAGACAAATACAAATGCTTTTTTAATTCTTGTTCAAATAATTTGAGAAGTATAGGAATATTTTTGCTAGTATACAGAAATCTGGAAAAGTATATTGCTCAAATAGACAAGATTGATGGACACTTGATAGTAATTAATCTTCTTAGTAAAAAGCATAAAACATGGATTATCCAGATATATCTTTTTTGTAACAAGCAAAAAAGTATTAATATTCAGAAAAAGATACAAGTATTAATACAAAACAAAATCCTATAACACTATCAAGTCATAATAATGGAAGATTTCAATGTAATGTTAAGCCCCAGACAAGACCATGCAAGTACTAAACAAACAACAACTTTTTACTACCAGAAGATTTGAAAGCCCCAATATTCAATCATCACTTAAACTGAAATCTCATGAACCTTCACCAACTCTGAAAGAACTTTGAACTAGTGTTACAAATTGTTAGTTAGAAAGTTTGAAACTAACCAATCAGAATATAGGGATTTTTAGTTGCAACTAGTTGATTATAATTAAAACAACTAATTGATTGGAAAAATTTTAATCAACTAAGATTACTAGTTGAATGCCTTATATCATCATCAAAGAGGTAGGTACCTAAAATCAAAATCAGGAAAATTAGAGGCAGACAATAGGCATTTATATGCGAATAGTCAGTTAAGTGAGGTAAGAACATTAGGCTTATATATAAACATTATTTTATATATACTAATTTTTAACGAATAATAAAGAAAAGGGGTCAAAGAATTAAAGCTACAAGATCATTAATTAAAAACAAGTCTAAAGAAATTGCAAAATATTAGGATGAATTGCTTGATATTCTTAAAGAAACAAAGGTTTATTCACCTGAAGAAAGTGAAACTGATTCAGAAAGCAATAAAAGAAAAGTAGTCATATATGATTATAGTTGGCATTCTTATGAGGTATTTAAATATCATCAAAGTCAAATATTTGTTTACTAAATATTTATATATCAAATATTTATTTATTATATAGTTAATTAAATTACTAAGAGAAGTTTTGAACAAACATATAGTGGAAATTCAATATACAAAAATAACTCATAAGAGAACTTATAAGACTGCGACTTATTAAGATATAACACCACCCAAAAATTTGCCGAATTGGGCTTACTATTCAGAAGAAGAAGCTAAAGAATCGATAGAAAAATATAAAAAATGAAAGATTGCCGAAAAATCATCAATATATTCGGAGAAGCATCAAATCAGAGAAAGTACAATAATGGATAAGATCAGGGAGGCAATTGCTAAGGCGAAAGCAATAGAAGGTACAAAAATTGGCAAGAAAAAAACA